>JANAVB010044419.1:17202055-17440446 GCA_029216955.1 Iris pallida
CTAGATCATGAATGTCCACGTTACAAAATTGAGACATTAATATCCGGTTAATTCATCGTATCTTGTAGTGCTATAACAGATACTTACAGGCATAGTTCAAAGAGGCTACAAAATTGGCAGGTCACACTGGCTGAAACTTGCCAGACGACGCAGGAGAATACAATGACACGCCCACCAACGCACGTTGATCAGACATGCAAGATAACGTCCTTGACATAGCTAATCGAGCTTTTCTGGACTGCAAACTTAAGGTCGCAGCTAATGCTCGAATACCAATTTATGTAAAATATGGGACCAACTTGTTGATTTCTAATGATGCATACTGGTATGTATACTATCATCATAGGATGATGCATACTGTTATGTATACCTTCATCATTGGCAGGATACTAATACCTATTTCCCCATTGCATTTCGATGCTTCATCTCCCATGCAACCCATACCGCCACACCTTTACCTAGTCCCATCCAACCCAGACCCCCACACTCTTTTGCATGGGCACCCATTTCCCCGTTACATATGCATGCTCCATCTACTTCACCTATTCCCCCCATGCAACCCACACCCCCTTAGCAGCGTCACTCCTATAAGAAGCCCTAGCTAGCCTATCTTCTCCTTCACGGTTCTATCACTTTACCCCTTCCCTTCGAGTTCGCGGTTCCTCCTTGGCGAGTACGTGCATTACGCCGAGGCTTCCGGCCCAATCACCGTAGGTACACTGCCTCTAAGTCATTGGATAGTAATTTTTTTATCCAAGCATTAGGTGACGTCTAGACGGCCATCTCGATCGTCATCTGCCATTAAGAACAAAATTTACACCCTCTCGTTGAAATAAACTTCTTATGGTGTAGCAACTGATCATTTTCATTAGTATGTTCTGACAGTATGATATGTTACCAATTAAGAATATAGCCATCTTAAGTCTTAACTATGTCGTTTCCTAAGATAAATCTGTACATCATATTAGCATGTGCTTGCTAGTAATAGCTTTGGCTTCAGCTAACTATTGTTCTTGAATGCATTTCATAGGGTAGAAATGACAATTGTTTTTTTTTTTTTTTTCTAATGGACATAGTATTGATATATGCATTTATGGATATGGAGATTTCTCTTGCAACTTGTATATTGATTTTTCTCTTAGTATTTAGACCTATAATGATTAGATATGTAGCTTATAAAGCACAATGTTTATTAAGCGCTGTTGCACCACATGCAGTCCAAATGGTCATTTGTTGATCTGTTTACTTAGCCTATTATTCAAAGTCCCCTTTTTCTTAACAGGTGACCCAATTAGTTGGGTTTGGCAATTCCTTCAGTCGATTAGTTTTATCATGCTACCACGAAATATGATTGGCAGTATCAATTGTTGTAAATATATTTCTTAGTTCATTGACAACGTAGTATACTTCGTCGAGTCCATTCAATTGAAAAACACGTCGAAGTCGTATTATCATGATTATTGTTATTAACATTGTAATTCTAACATTAATTCTATATTAATTTATTTATTAACATTGTGCAGAGAAAGTGAATATGAACATGTGCTTGGTCTTCTCAACCATATGGGTTTGGTGGGCTGTCCTTGTTGGATCGTTATCTTGGGTGGGCTCGACGACTATGACGATGATGAGAGACGAAGACTTGTTGGAGTTCCGTGTCATAGACTGCACCGCGGATACGTACAGTGCTTTTATTAAGATTCTACGAGCTCGTTTGAGCAGTGGAATCGATATAAAAAATATCCCATTGATGCGTGCTCCGTCCGATTCCAAAGAGGCGGTTCTCTTTGTAAAACTTCTCGATTGGGATGACAACCAAATTACGGTAGTTTTGAATCTCACCAACGCTGACTTGATAGCTTATCAAGTTCTGGGTTATTCTTTTTTGCTTGCCGATACTCCTAACAGTCCTATCTTGTATGACAACCCACATCGATATACTTTTGACGGCAGCTACACAGTCCTTCAACATGTTGCAGGAGATAATAGAATTGAAATTGATTTGGGGATCAATGAACTAGGACGTGCAATTTTGGATCTCTACTACTTTTCTGCAGCTACGAATCAATCAGGTTTGGCTCGTTCTCTCATCATTTTGATTCAGATGGTCTCTGAGGCTGCACGATTCAGAACTATTGAGGAACGAGTTCGTGAAACCATACTACAAAAAGGTTCCTATACAAATTTTCGTCCTGATGCTAACATGATTTCACTAGAGACTAACTGGCAATTTCTCTCCAAAGCGGTTCAGGAAGCTAGAGAGGATGGTGTTTTTGTTACACCAGTTAAAATACAATCTTCCAACTATGAGTTCACATATATCTATAGCGTGGAGGAAGCTAAGTCACTCGGCTTAGAATTACTTTTGTATAATGTAAAGCCTGCCAAGCTTGAATAAATGTTTGCTAGTATTTCTCATTGCTGAATGCGATGTGTTTAGAGCTTGTGTTATTTGCTATACAAATTTTCTGTGATCAATAAAATTCTATTGTTGAGTGATCCTAATATGTTATTTTTCGTCCTTACTAAATTCTTTACTAGTCTTACCATATCAAATCAATGTTGTTAGACACATTCGCATTAGCAAGAGTTGTACTTAATTATGGAGTGAAAAAGTGCTTGTATATATCCTTTGTATGCATGTCTTTTTTAATTTTGAGTGCACTACAACAAACATACATTTTTAAGTACAACTCTCTAGTTCCTCTGTGTGTGTGTGCTGCAGGAAAGGTAGTGCTGCTGCTGTGCAGGAATTTTGGAGTACAGTGAAGGGGGGATTTGGTTAGGAGAATAGACTGCAGTGCAACCAGTGTATAGTAGAGGAGGGGAACTGCTAGCTGAGCAGTCTTTGAACTTGCTGTGCAGGAAGCTAGTCCGTGCAGTCCAGTTCTGTAGGTAGGAGCTAGCTAGTTAGCAGCTTGCAACTGCAGTTGCAACAGGTACAAGAAGCTGCAGTGTGGAGAACAAAGCTATATTTTGTTAACTATGGAATTATGAGAATGAAGGTAAGCTAAGTTGTCAAATTGCAAACAATTCCTGTTGAGCTCTAGTGTTATCATTCTTAAAATAGTCCATGTATTCTGAATTCTGAAGTACTTGTATAGTGTTAACTTGTACCTAATAATATATAGAGCTATTCTGAACCAGAAACTTTTTTTCTTTTTCTTATCAGTATGTTTTTAGCTTTCTTTTCAGTTTTATTAATTTTTGTTTCATTTTCAGGTACGGCTTCAAAAGTATTTTGCGAATGGAAGATGACGCTATATGATGTAAAGCGTTTGGAATCATTTTGTAAATAATGGAGATATAATTAATGATGTAAATACTTTTGGTATATGTTTAATGATGTAAAGTACTTTGGATTTATTTTGTAAACGATTAAGTATACGTTTAATGACGTTTATAAATACTTTTTTTTTTCTTTTTGCTAATGGAATACTACAATATGCAATTGAACTTATATAGTTAGTTAGTTATAAATGTATTCTGTTATTTATGTATTTTAGTTGTATGTTTTATAGGTGGAACATGGAAATAATAATTTCATAAAAATTGGCACAATTGTTATTACTTTTTGGGATGAATATGTAATTGTCCTAAAAATGAACTACATCTTTTATGACTGTGTCCCATAATTTTTAGGATGATTATTTTCGTCACAAATACTTATATATTGGGACAGATTAATAATCTGTTATAAAAATATAATAATCAAGCATATTTGGGACGATTAGTTTTTCAACCCTAATACCAATTAGGACGGCTTCTTTCTTCCCATAATTTTTTGCCATGCCACCCTAATAACATTGTTTCAATCCGTCCTAAAATTCATTCCAAATAATAATTTAGGATGGTTTAGACACTTTGTAACACGGATTTTAGCCATCCAAAAGGTCTTTTAATTTTAATTATCCAAAAATTTCAAAAATACTATAAATTGGTTTCTAACCCTATTCATATCCAGGGCCGGCCCTGGCCCAGGGCGGCCAGGGCGACCGCCCAGGGCCCCATGAAATTTGGGGGCCCAAAAAAATTAATTTAAATGTATATATATATTAGTAATCGTATATTGAAAATAGAACTAATATATAATATGATTCTCCTTTACCACAAAACATTTGTTGTTTAGTGGTAGTTTGTTATACTTGTGCATAAGAGGTCCTAGGTTCTAGCCTTGCTTTATCATTTTTTAGTTCAATTTTTTTATATTATATATGGGTCCCATTTTAAAAGTTTGCCTAGGGCCCCCACTAACTCAGGACCGGCCCTGTTCATATCTAACAGTGTTACGTTTTCTTAGTTATATTTACCTTGAAGATATTAAAATGCTTGAACAAATCATTCGAGAAACATTTAACACAAAATAGTCTAATCATTCATTTGTCATGAACGCAAAGTGCCAACATAGCTCGTGAATGTCCACATTACAAAATTGAGACATTAATATCCGGTTAATTCATCATATCTTGTAGTGCTATCACAAATACCTACGAGCAGAGTTCAAAGAGGCTGCAAAATTGGCAGGTCACTCTGACTGAAACCTGCCAGACGACGCAGGAGAATACAATGACATGCCCACCAACGCCAAATTGTTCGGAGCAGACATATTTCTTTTTCTGACATGATATTCGTACATGTTGATCAGACATGCAGAAATCGTCCTTGACATAGCAAATCGAGCTTTTCTGGACTGCAAACTTAAGCTCGCAGCTAATGCTTGAATACCAATTTATGTAAAATATGGGACAAACTTGTTGATTTCTAATGATGCATA
This sequence comes from Iris pallida, assembly GCA_029216955.1. Classification (NCBI taxonomy): domain Eukaryota; kingdom Viridiplantae; phylum Streptophyta; class Magnoliopsida; order Asparagales; family Iridaceae; genus Iris; species Iris pallida. Next base: position 17,206,830 of record JANAVB010044419.1, read on the forward strand.
CTATCATCATAGGATGATGTATACTGTTATGTATACCCTTCATTGTAGGAAGGATACTAATATCTATTTTATTATATTTTTTTAGTAGAGGATGAATATTCCACCTAATTTTAGCAGGTGAACAAAAATGAACAAAAATGGGCTCATTTTCCCTTTCCATTTCCATGCTTCATCTCCCATGCACCCCAGACCGCCACACCGCGCTTACCTACTCCCGCATCATCCAGACAGCCACTCCCTTCTGCATGAGCACCCCTTTACATATCCATGCTACATCTACTTCACGTGTACCCATGCAACCCACACCCCCTTTACAGGCTTCCGGCCCAATCATCGTAGTTACACGGCCTCTTTCTTCACTTTCCATATTAACTGTATTAACTGTCTTATATATATATATATATATATATATATATATATATATATATATATATATATATATATTTTTATATATATATATATATATATATATATATATATATATATATATATATATATATATATAAACTGTATTAACTGTTATATATATATATATATATATATATATATATATATATATATATATATATATATATAACAGTTAATACAGTTTATATATATATATATATATATATATATATATAAACTGTATTAACTGTTATATATATATATATATATATATATATATATATATATATATATATATATATATAAACTGTATTAACTGTTATATATATATATATATATATATATATATATATATATATATATATATATATATGGTCCTTCTACAGTACCTATCATGAAAAAATTTGTATCGATACATCCAACTCTGAACTATTTAATGTTGATCCAATAATCGGATTGAATAATAGAGTAAGGAACATCATTTAATGTCGATTTTGACTTTTGACCTCTATTAATAGTCTAAGAACTTCTACAGTACATTTCATGAAAACAATTGTATCGATACATCCAAAATCTGAACAATTAGATGTTGATCCAATAGTTCGGATTGAATAATAGAGTAAGGAACATCATTTAATGCCGATTTAGACTTTTGACCTCTATTAATAGTCAAAGAAAAGTTATTTAATCTGAACCACTGGATGAATATCCAATGGTTCAGATATGAGATGTATCGATACAATTTTTCCATGAGATGTATTAAAGAATATATATATATATATATATATATATATATATATATATATATATATATATATATATGCTCTCTTGGGGGAGGCTAGGGCTCCCTCTGCGATCCCTCTTTCCTTTGGCGCGCCGTCGGCCGCTCGGGTTGGCCGGCCTGATGGCTTTGTCACGACCCGTACCCACTGTGAGGGCACGAGTATGTAACAATGCTGTCACGACCCGCACCCAGTGTAAGGGCACGAGACGTGGGTACGTCCAGCCTACGCCGTAGTATCGGCGGTAGAACGCTGTCCTAGGTCACATACATCTAACAGTTTATAAGGTACCTGTACAGTTTATACACTCCGAATGGAGGTAACATAAATAAGTACAACTCAACCACAGCTAAGGAAGATAGTACTGAACGATAGAATAGATAAAACTCAGAATCCACAGATGAATATACAAGACAGAGAGATAGCTGAAACTAAGATAACATCTCCACAATTCAGAGTACAACTCCAATATATACAAAGTATCATAACATGAAATAAATAGAACTAGCCTAGCTAACTAGCCTAGTCTACAGGGGTAGTGTCGTCAGCAAGTACTGGATCCTCCTGAGGGTCCAGCTCAAGTGTGTCGTCTAATCCTGCTCCATAATAGGTGGGACACAGCTCCTCGAAGTCATCTGTAAAATTTCAACTGGTCAGTCAGGACTGGAGCGAGCACAGTACATCTTACGCAGTTCATAATGTGACAGGATAAATAAATATACAATAGAGTAAGATACAGGAAACGCTGCAGAATATACATGAAGTAAAAGAAAAAGATGTAATGTAAATATATACTATAAATAGAGAACTATAGTAAACTAGTGATTTAGAGTACAAGATGAACATGTGAACGGCTTGAATTTGCACATGAGTAATCTAAGAGTTTGCACATGAGTATACTACTTTGGAATTGTTCACATGACCATTCATACTCTCCCGTACCCCAATCAATACACAAGGATCCAGACAGGTTATATTATTGCACATGATATCACATGAAGGCCCATAATAGAGTGCACATGATAGTATACATGAGGGCTCCGTGAACATGAGAGTGAATGAATCACGAGAGTGTACATGAATGGTGAAAGCACCGGAGTACATGATGAAAGTGAAACGCACATGACATACTATAACCCGATGCTCCCGAGGGGGATAACATCTCATGAAGGGATCCATATAGTACCAATCCGTGTTAACGTCGTGGCAGCATCAAGTAAAGTAATCTATTGCGTAAATGTAAATCCTATCAAGTATAAAACGATCAGAGAATGTACTCGCCTGATATCCTGAATGTCCAGAAGAAAAATACTGCCTGAGGAGTGGTGTCTGGCTCCTAATCAGAACAGTACAAGTCACAACATATCCAGGTAATAAAATAAGATACTATGATACTAGGTCAATCCTAGACCAAAGTCAACCCTGGTCAACTTCAGTCAACTAAAAAGGTCAAAGTTAGGTCAACTAGGTCAACCTAGACTCAATGAAGTTTAACTAGGCCTAAACAGTCTATCCTATCTAGAACACACCATACACTAGTCTATAGGGTATACACATGTGTGTATTTCATACACACAAACCACTCAAGGGTGTCCTAGGCTATGTCATCTAGGTTATAGGCCATAGGCCCTATCCCTAGGCAAATAGCCATACACACAAGGCAATTGAACCTATATACCATATATCTAAATACATATATATACACACTACCAAAATATGTCGATTTAGCGACGGCCAGATCCGTCGTCCATCCATCGGCAATTTGTATTAGCGACCGATCACTGACGGATCTTGGTCAAAATAATCCGTCGGCAATCAGCTCGTCGCTAATAATGATCCGTCGCTAAGTAGTCGTCAAGCGACGGAATGGCGACGACTTTTCGTCGTCACAATACGATGCATTAGCGATGACTTTTCGACGGTCTTTCGTCGATTTCAAGTATTAAATACTGAACTATGTAGAAGCTAGCGACGGATAATCCGTCGGTAAACCGTCGTAACAGTGTATCAGAGTGTATCGTTCCGTCGCTATTCCGTCGAATGCCGTCCCTAACAAAGGACGGATTAGCGACAGAATGCTGACGGATAATCCGTCGACCATGTTATGGAAATGCTTAGCATTTCCAGAACCATGGCGACGGATAAGTCGTCGCTACTCCGTCATTTATCCGTCGATGAAGCGACGGACTAGTGACGGATAATCCATCGCCATTGTTCTGGAAATGTCATGCATTTCCAGAACCTTAGTGACGGATGTTCCGTCGCTATTTCGTCGAACTATGTATTTCCAGAACCCTGGCGACGTATTTTCTGACGCGAATCCGTCGACCGCCCGTCGCTAACTGGAAACAGTTTCAAATCTCCAGGTAGCGACGGATATTCCGTCGAAAGATAGTCGAAAATTGGAAATATCCGTCGCTAAGCGGTCACTAGTCCGTCGCTAACTGAGTTTTTTTTTGAAAAAAAATGCAGAGCTTTCCCTGTTCACATAAATATGCATAAACCAAACCAATATATAACGCACACCAATTATCCAACAATCACATAGACCAAATATATAATGCACACCAATTATCCAATAATCACGTAGACCAAATATATAGTGCACATCAATATAAAATTATCACAAATATTCTGAAATAATAAACTAATATTCGTTGCCAATAATCCAAAATTCCCACAAATATTTCAAAATTCCCACAAATATTCTAAATTTTCTTTATTACAATACTTTAAGGAGGAGGAGGAGTTCGATTTCCCGGTGGTGGTAATCCCTGCTGCGACCGACGAATATACTGCTCCACTAGGTACGGCGGTAAGTCGTCGTAAACACTGCTCGGAAGTCGACGCAGATGCTCTGGCGATATGAGATCAAGGAGTGTCGTCACAGTCGGAGGCGGTACCAGAGGGGCAGTAGTGTTGAAAGAAAGATGATCGACGAAAGAAGGACCGGGAGCAGCAGTCGACGGATCGGCACCAGTAGAAGACAGACCGACACCAGCAGCAGACGGACCGGCAGCAGCAGACGGAGGCAAAAAATACGTGGCAATTTGCTTCCGTAAAGACGACACCGCCTCATGCCGCTGCGTAAGCTGCAACCTAACATCATCGTCTGTCGGGGCCACAGGAGGAGGCGGTGTCGGTGGAAATCTCTGCGTCGCCATGTACAACGGCCCTAGGGAGCCGACTCTGTACAGGTGCCATTTCTTAAAGCAGCCGACGGTATCTACGAACAAGTCGTTACGAGCGGCCAAAGAAGAGGGCGTCCGGGCGGGCGTCGTTTCACCGATATCCTCGGTTTCAGTTAACTGAGCCCGACTAAGGGCCTCACGATACGCAGCCTATCAAATGAATGTGTTTTTAGTATAAGATTTACCTAAGTTGTAATCTAAATCCTCAGTCAAATCGTAAATGATGTAAATATTGATCATTATGTACTTTTTGATATCAATGAAGATTTCATTTTTGAGTATATGGCTGTCAAGTTTATTGAAAGAATGACTTTATCTTCTGATAATCAAAGTCATCAATCTAAAGGCAACATAGAACCAGAAGAAACTTTATACATCAACTATAAGGAAAATTCCTTTCCTCTTCAAGTTGATGTTGGGCCTTATGCTCAGAAGTTCTTAACATCTTCTTCTTATCTTCTACCTGTAGTTGCTCCATCGCAAGCTTGTGTGACTTATAGACGTCACAAAGAATCTTATTTCGTGGTTCCGTCTGATAAGAAAAACAAGCGCCAAATTGTGTTTGGCCTGGCTAGAAATATCCCTGTTGCTCAGACAAATGATCTGAAAGATAAAGATAAAGGCAGAATCCAAATTGACAAATACAGTTAATAATTTATCAAGATTATCCAGAATATGGGGTATGATTTGAAGACTATGCAAGGTCTCAATCAAGGCAAGGGTAGACGACTACCATTATGTGGTGACCCGTTTTACCAGAAGACTCGTCATGGATTGGGATATGATCCGTCCCACATGTTTAATGACGATATACAAGAAGAATTCTCTTCTAGCTCTTCGCAATCATCAGATTCATAAGAAGTCCAATTCATCGAATCTGATATATCTTTATTCTCATATGATGAATCTGGACGAATTTTCTCAGTCAATATGGTTCAAACTGATGGTGAATCTGAACCATTTTTGGCCTAACACAAATTGGCTCAGCAAGGCGTGTCTCGATGATATCCTCTTTCTTGAAAGATACATTGATTCATTTATTACAATGGCGTATATTTTCAATGACATCTGTTTTCTTATTCCCCAGCTACCAAGGTTTGGTTAAGCTGATTACTTATCTCCTCAAACGGAAATTAATCTTCTATCTTATTAATTGATTAATTGGATTTATTATTTATCATGTTTTCATGACCTCTGGATAAATATTAAATCTACTTGCTTTTTCTATCTATCATGTCCATTAGACCTCTGCATAGTTATTAATATACTTTTCTTTGAGTTCTTACATACTGTCATGTTCATATTACCTCTGATAGTATTATACTCTAAAAAAGAAAACAAGATTTTATTTATCTATCATGTCCATATTACCTCTGGATAGATATAACGTATTGAGTTTAGAAGACTTGTCATGTTCATATAACCTCTGATAAGTATTTTCTATCTCATACCTATTGTTTAAATTCCAAATAAATGATAGGATCACAAAATATATATATTTCATTCATTTTTTGTGAAAACATTGCAAAATGGATAAGAGAAAATATGACAAGGAGCTCTTTCAAGGTGGAGCAGAAATATCTAGAAGTAACTTCTGTAGCTCTTCTAGCCGCTTGCCACAAGAGCTCATGACCTTCTTGGTAGCCTCAGCACGTCGAGCTTCAGGGGTGCAAATACAAAAAAGTTCAGCGAAGGTGATTATCAGACCCTCTTTGGCTTCATTAAGGGTTCTGATGGTCGATTCAGCCCCAAAGGCTTTCTCTTCTAAAACCGAGCTCTGGGTGAGGTGCAGATTTTGGGCTTCGATCATCTTTTCCCTTTCGGCCTTCAAGCAAGCTAACTCTGCCTCGACTTCGTGGATTTCATCATTTTGTTCTGAATATCTATGTTCAGAGCATCATAAGCTACTCTGTGACCATGTAGTACGGGCTTTATTCCAGCCAAAAAAGCTTTCTCTTTGGCAACCTTCAGACTATGTTCATGGAGAGATTCATTATATGTAGTCTCCCGAGCAAGATAATCAGCTGTCAAGGCATCATATTCCTCCTGGATGCGATTTTCAACAGTCTCACTTGACAGCTTGAGATATTCTCTGATCGGCTGTTCAAGGTCCTCCACAATTTTCTCCAATGTTGCAGCTCTCTCAGCATCGTTGAACATAGCAACGTTCTTGATGGTCAAAGCCATTGTCGCCTTCAAAATCTCATAATTGAGGCCCTTATTCAGGACCATTTTTATCAGGGTTGCCAGGGTTTTATAAAAGGTGTCAGTATGAATCTCAACTAGGAGATTCATTTCTATGCTGGAGCTTGGTATGGCAGCAATATCTAACAGATCTCTTCCTTGGAGACCGAGAGCAGATGTTGATGGTACAACAGCAGAATGAGATAAAGTCGTTGCTGTTACTACTGTCATAGCCAATTGATCCCCAGAAGCTTCAGGGATTGTATCTCCAACATCAACAGATACCATTGGTGTTACAACAGGCTGAGATGGAGCTGTTGCTGTCACTGCTGCTATAACTAATTGGTTTTCAGGAACTTCAGAAGCAATGTCTTCAATATTTGTTACTCCAGCCGTTTCTGGAGTTCTGGCGACGGTAATATTGGTCGATGTGGTGACAATTGCGGGAGCTGATTCAGGTTCTGGCATTGGCTTCTTAGAAACTGGTACTAGATCAGTAGCAACAGTAGAGGATGTTATTATAACTTCTCCAGTTTTTGTTGGTGGTTTAAGCATGCCTTCAGCATCTTCTTCAATTGTTTGCTTCGCAGGATTTTCTACTGCTTCAGTTGTAGTAAAACTTTCTATAGCTGATTCTTTGTTCAAATTTGGTTCTCCTCCAGCAGCTCCATCATCACCTACAGTGAGGTTTACTGTAGTCACTTCTTGGTGCTGGTCCTCAGCAGGAGAAGGCATTTCAGGTTGTGCTTGTTGTGCCTCAAATGATGAAGGACATCCTTCTTGAGGCTCTATCTCAGGTTGTTGCGCTCCCTCCTCTTCAGCATCTTTTTCTTCAGAAGAAGAAGTTTCCTCCTCATATTTCGCATTTTCTTCATAGATGTCTTCTTCTTGAGGAGGAGGAGCCACAAGATTTGGTGCAATGATGATATCTACAAAATAAACAAAATAAGTTAATATGCAAAATCATGATATATAATTCCGTATAGGTTTTGTATAATACTTGGAATATGTGCAGTTTTTTTTTCAAGATATGAATCATAATCACCATACCAGTCATCATCTTCGAAGTCAAGAGCCGGCTCGTCTGAGGGAATACGGTCTTGATCAGCAGTGGATACAGTAGTAGCACCCTTCGTAACTTGTTCCTTGGTTGGCAATGATAAATGAAGCGAGGTGCTAAGGCATCCAGGAGACAAAAGTGTTGCAGATTTTGAGCCAACTGCTGGTGGAGGGGTTGAAGATCCTTCTTCTGGATGGACTGAGGAAGAACCAACAAGATGAACCTCTTCAATCAAAATGTCATCTTCTGGAGTGTGGGCTCTTGGTTTGGAAGGCCCTTTTGTGGTAGACTTCTTCTTCTTTTCCGGAGTTTTTGTTGGAGATATGACGTCTGCACTTTGTTTTCTTTTTCGGCCTTTGCCAATGACGATAGGCTCTGCAGCTGGTTCCCCAATTCCTGTAGGGATAACCTCCAGAAAGGGATCTGGAATGCCAGTATCGTCAGGAATTTCTGCTGGTACCCTGATCGGCTCCTCAATATTTCCTTCTTTAGGCCACCTTAGACTACCTTTCATATTGTAGCCATGGATGAAAGAACGAATTGAAGCATAAAAGTGAGCATATGTATGAAGTATACGTAGCTCTGTAGTACTGGTGGCGGTTGAGATTCTAAATTTAGCACCAGTCCGAGTAGTGCTGAAATATCTCCAACCCCTAGCTCCGTCAAGTAGTTTCCCATAGTGACGGAAACTAGTTGAGGGGTTACCAACATGAAGTTGTTCGTACCCAAATTGGCGAGCGAACCTACTGGGTAGGTATGGTTCAAACGCACAATTATCTTCATTTCTGTACATCAAGTGAGAGGGTCTGATGCACTGAAGCCATCTAAAGACTGATCGTGGCAATACGACTCTTCCGTCGACTTTATCTTCAAACTGAATGCCGAAGCAATCTGCTGGAACTTGCGGCCGGGTACAGAAGAAGTTCCAACCGTAAGAATAGTTCAGAACTGCTCGGGTGCCCGACACAGTTGTAGCTGTTCATGTAGCTTTGCTAAATTTCTGGAGGAAGACCTCCTCTTATCTGCCGGGCCCGGTGGCAACAGGTTGCAGTTGTGGTGCAATAACCAGCCCATCAGATAAGTATAGGGCATTTCTACCCTGGGGAAAACGTTCCGATGAGGAGCATTGTTGATTATCTCCTCACCGAAAGTCCTTCAACATGCATTTACTCGGCACACCATGGCCGATAGCAGGTTAATCCTGACTTTAAAAACCAAACGAACTGCTGGCCATAGCACGCTACGGTGGATTCTGTCAACAGTACCAATACCCGGCACAACCCATCTTCTCAGCCATAAAGAAAGAAAGCCTGCCAGCAAAGCTCTCCTAGAGATTTTCTGACTGCCGTATCTAAGGAAGCTCAAGGCTTCAGTTCCGGCAGGGAATTCCCCAGTCTTTGTAGACAGATATTTATTCGGGAATTTGTAGGTAATCATCATATCCCGAATTTTGTTAGAGGGGATTGTCGAATCTATGTTGATTACCGGAGCTTTGTTTTTCTGAAACCTTTCTTTGTCTTCCTTGGATATCTTATCCTTGTGGAAGAAGAGATAAGTCGTCCACTTGTTGATGTACGCCAAATAGGATGTACTTTCATGCATTGTAGAACAAATCATGTAGTGACACATCAATTCTTCGTATACCTCAATCAACTGAGGGTTAGCTTATCTGATTTCAGCAAGTTCCCAGTTGGAGGGAACGTATTCTTCATATGGGGCTTCCCCCATTGGCAACTTCGAGATAAACTGCATCTCATGAAGAGCAAGGCCTATTTCGCCTTTCGGGGTGGCAAAAGTCCCAGTTGAACTTATGTAAATCTCCATCAAGGCCAGAAATAAGTTTCCGTTCGGGGGAATACCCTGACTGTGGAAGCTACCGCTTCATACAAGCCAATGTCTTTCAGCTCTGTCTCGAAGTTCTTCATCATCCAAATACTTATCTGGATCCAGTTCTGGTTGAATGGAGTCAACTATCCCGGCAGTCTGGGGTTTGTTTGGGGATATAATACAGCAGCCCTCATAAATTTGTTTACGAACATCTGGGTCTGTACTGGTTGTATTAAAACCGAATCTTCGCTAGGATTAGATCCTGGCATGAGGCCAAAAATAGAAGTAACACCGCCATTGGGAATACTAGCAAAATATCCCATATCACTGGCATGCTCTCTCTTGAAAATAATTCTACCCGATCTTCTATGATTGTTGGGAGTCAAATTCCACAGCATTTGTCGAGGATGGGTAGCATGGAAGAATGATGACAAAGGATAATCCCTGTCCATATCCGGAAGATACATGGCTCTATCCCCAATTTTGAATACCCAAGACTCCTTCTTGGGGTGTGTCTGGGACTTACAATCAATCGCATCCCCAAACAGGAAGGCTGGTTTTGCAAAGTGTTGTTCATTTAGTGAACTCAACAATTCTCCGTTTATCATGGATAGCAACATCCTATCCCCTTGAGCTGCTATCAATTGTGCCCTCTCTATAGGGTAATCAGGGTTTGATTGAGGAAATGCTACATGAGACAGATTCTCCAGATAATTTGAACCCAACATGCCAACTGATGAGCCAAAAACTTCTGCGAGAGGGTGAACTTGCAAATCCACTGATAAAAGGACAAAAGAGATCAAATTAGTTCGAAGTTTTGTGATTAAAGGCATTGACTTTTACACTTACTAAAAGTTGATAAAAGTTTATGAAGTCTTCGTTTTACAAAGTCCCTCAGTGATTGATGAATTTTACGCTACCACATATTAATGTGAGCATAATATAACTTTTTACGCTGGCATGTATGAACATGAGCGTAGTTAAGTTTTACGCTAGCACATTAATTGTGGACGTAATCCAAATTTTATGCTGACACGTATAACGTGGGCGTATTCTTTTTATCTTTTACGCTAACACGTATAACGTGGGCGTATGTTTTTATTTTAGTTTTTACGCTAACACGTACAATGTAGGCGTAAAAAGCTGAAAGTTTGGGTTATCTTCTTCTTCCTCGACGGATTTTTTCAACAAAAAAATAGGGTTTTACCCATCATAGGCGGAGCTACGGCCGGGTTGGGTTGTCGGTGTGGTGTTGACGACTGAATGGGAGTTTTCGCATGATCGGCCGACGACGAATCGGCGGCAGGTTTCTTCCCCTTGTTGCTGGCGGCGGATGATTTCTTTGGATCCATCGGATCAAAGTGAGGGTTTTGAAGAAAGAAAGGGCAAAGGAATTCAAGATTGCAAAAAGATGAATAAAAGTGTTTTCTCTCTTCGAAGAACCCTATTTATAGGGAAGTTTCAAATCGGTTCGAATTCCAGATTTTACGCCGATTGTTGGATATCCTCGCTTTTACATGGATGACTGTTGCGTATCCCAAATTTTACGCTGTCTGGTTAAATCTCAACTTTTACGCTTCTGTTCAAAGTGTTTCAAAGTTTGGAGATATTTAAAAACTTTGAAGGGGGTCTTGTAGGAGCGTAAAAAGTGTTTCACAGAATGAGTCAAAGTGATAGATCATGCTACTCAAAATTGATCTACTTTACGCCACAGAGAGGCTACACTACTAGAAATTTCGTTTATAGTAACGACGAAGATCAGTCACTAATATATATTAATAGTGACTGAATTCCGCCAGAAATGATATTAGTGACGGACTAATCATATGAGTAACGGAATTAGTGTCAGTCACTACTACGAGCGACGCTAATACTACCAGTGACGGATGAATCGCTAAATCCGTCACTATAATTGGACATGCCACGTAGATAAGTATTTATGTTTTAATATAAAAAAAGCATCTAATATTTATTACTAACTAATAAATCAGTCACTATTAATGGGTTATTAATAATTATTACTAACTAATAAGTCTGTCACTATTGTTTGATTATTAAAAAAATTATTACTAACTATTAAGTCAGTCACTAATGTTTGGTCATTAATAAAATTACATAATTTTTTAACCACATTTCTGATTGTTGTCTGTTAGTAATAATATAAAAAGTAAGTCATGACTACTAGATGCGTAAGTATAAGTTAAATCCTTTTAAACATATTCCAGCTGAAATCGCAGTTTCTTCAGCCAAAATAATAAAAGCTAATTCTAATAAAACAATTAAAGCCAAGAATAATATATACATCAGGATATACAAATAACTCAAAAATAAAAGGGACTCCAGAACAAAGTCAAATATGCTATTAATATAAAAAAAACACATTCTACATCAATACAAAGTGATGTTCATATGCTCGGACTACAACTGTATATACATGATTGGCCATGAGACCTTCGTGATGATATTGTAGGAACAATTTGGACCAAAGGCAGCTGATGAGGCATCAGCCGCATCTCACCAATCCCCTCACTACATACTTGATTTCGCGTCTTTGGGACCATTGCTTGGACATACGCTCTTGTCGCAATTCTAAGGTGTCATGTCCCTCAAGTGTAACCAAAGTCGCCAAATTCTGCTCCATCTCAACCTAGAAATTTTAAATTGATATGTAAAACCGAAGTAATTACTTTTCTCAATATTTACAAAACAAAAATTATTAGCAGATGCTCTGCTCCACGGTTTCTTATCCCTACATATTGTGTAAGTAGCAGATGTTTACTCATAATATGAAAATAACGTTTTAAATGAACATACATTACCTACACTTGTGCAGTCTTCCCTTCCCGAACTAGTTCAGTATCTTTCCTCTAATTTTGTGTTTCTATTGGAAAATTTTTAGGAAAAACTTTAGGGAAGATTTCCATGACTATGCAGAAGTTTGCTTCAAAGAGTTTGGGGATTGGGTGAAATACTATATTACCTTCAATGAGCCAGATATTTTTACTGTTTTTGGGTATGTTGCGGGCATATTTGCACCAGGACGATGTTCCTCTTGGGACGTTGGTAGGTGCAAAACTGGAGACTCTAGCAGGGAACCTTACATTGTAGGCCACCATATACTACTGGCCCATGCAGCAACTGTCAACCTGTACAGAAACAAATTTCAGGTGAGAAACATGCCTTCATTTTGGACCTAAACTGAGCTTAGGAATTTGTGACAAACAATCTTATAGTAATCCAATTGATCATATAGAGGATATGAAAGTTGACGAGATTGAGGCATCAAATGCAACTAGAAGATTTAGAGCTTTCTTTTTTACCTTATAATTTTTACTTTTTCATATAACTGATCAAAAGCAACAAAACATTCAAGTGCAAGAAAAGTAGAAGGTTACTAGTCAAATGTCTTCGCTACACAATTTCAATGATTTTTTATAACATTGTTTCGAAACAAGCAAATACCACATTTTGAGCCACAAATATAGATTGCTTTCAAGAAATTCGGCATACTATTACAAATTTCAGGAATATGGAGTAAAAGAAGTCGGCTTAGCAAATCCATTCAAGTCTGCATTTGGTATTGGGAGTTCTCCAAGGAATTTAGCCCATACTTAATTCTCCCAGAAATTTAGCCATATTTTATTTCAAAATTTAACCAAAATATCAACGTGTACTTGCATCTTCTTGCCCTTTCCATGGGCTACAATATTTGGCCCCCATAAACTCTCTTCTTCTAACCTACTTGTAAATAGCAGACTTACTCTAACCATCTATTCTTCTTCTACCCACATCTTTAGACTACTACCTGCTAGGTACAAAGCTTCTTTATATGAAGCCCCTAAACGAATTCTCACACAGCACTAGAAAAGTAACATCAGAACAATGTTGAATGTTACCTCAAGTGAGCGTCAGCAGCTGTACACATAATCTAACCAAAAATCAAGATCATAAAATGAACCTCACAATTGTACACATAGTCCAACCGAAAATGAAGATGACAAGATGATATCTACTCTGGCAAATAATATACAGAAAATATATAACTCGTCTTCCAAAATTTGGGATCATATACAACAGATGTATATTGGGCCACATCTTTGTTCTAACTACTATGAAGGCTAAAGAATTTTTACACTTCAGTAAAAAAATAAAATCAAACTATCTACCAAAAGCTAAGCTTACGAAAGGTCTATAGCAAGATAAAGTAAAAACACTTGTCTGGTAAAATTTTAATAACAGTAAGTAGGATACAATTTATAGGGCTACAGATAACGCATAAACAGTAAAAAAAACTGCACTTATTGAGCGAACTATTAATACAACTATAGATTACTATCACATTAAAGAAGCAAATGTCTTAACATCAAAAAGGATAACATAGCCAGCATACTTTGTGCTCATTGTACATCAAATGGATACGAGAAACTAACAAATATACCTGGCTCACCCATTAAACACTATATGTAAAGAGCAGAGGAGGATATATCGTTGTCATACTCAATCTAATATCACTACAATGTTGATCTAATGATCCAAGTTAAATTTTGAAAATAAAATGTTGTATTTTTTGATTTGATACATTTAGATTAACATTTGATCTTCATGTAGAAAACACAAAAAGGAAAGATAGGTATAGCACTAGATTGCAACTGGATATGGTGCCCTACTCAGACTCCAAGTCCAATTTTAATGCATTCGAGAGGATTGGATTTCACGTTTGAATGGTCAGTATTTCATAAACCACATTGAAAGCTATTTGGTGAACCGTCTTGATTGTGATAGAATTACAATATTACATTGTTTTGTGAATATATAGGTTCGTGGACCCTTTGACTCAAGGAGACTACCCATTTAGCATGAGGGCGCTTGTGGGAGATCAGCTACCAAAATTTACAGAGAAGCAATTAAAACTAATTATCGGGTCATTTAACTTTATTGGATTAGATTATTATACTGCAAGCTATGTGTACAGTCTTCTAATTGGTAAAATTCTTCCAACAAAACAGTCATACAAAACAGTAACAACGAAGATCAGTCAAACATAAAAATAGTCACTATTAATATATAATAGCAACAAAAATAAAGAATATATAGAACTCTAAGGAAACAAATGCACCAACAAAACAGTCATACGTAAAATTAAAAATAAACTCAATAATGGTAAGATCAAGGGAAAATGCAGTATTGTGCTGGACGGTGTCCCACTGAATACATAACAAAAGAATATAAAAGTTTTAACTAATTATGAAACAAGGGCAAAGAGATGACCACTTATTATTTCCACACAATATTGGGAAATGGTTTTAATTTGTTAACATATAGAATGTTTTGCAACATTGTAATTTGTAACATTTCATGTCATACAATTTATGTGTTCCTTCCCTTGTATGCACTGTTAATGTAGTTATTTTTTCCAAATTAGACAGACTATGTTACTCCATTCTACATAGTCACAAACCATGTATATAGACATACTAAGATACTATGAATATTAGCATATATTATCGGATTGCATTCTAGTGTTTGTCAAGCCTTTTGTATATTAATCTTTGCTGAAAATACGATCCAGGTAATGCTCGATTCACCAGATTAGGTATATTTTCTACTTTTGTTCACTAGAGGGAGGAAATAAATTAGGGTAGCATAGGTATTGTCATCATGTAGATGCAAATGTGTGGGTATTGGCTAATCTTTTTGTTTCGTGAGTAATTAACCATAGATACTACTTGCTCATATTTACACCAACTCATCCCTAGGATGCAAAAGTATTCTACTTGCTCATATTTACTTAAAATAGTTAATTAGATATTTGGAAAACGCTAAAGAAATAATGCAAAAGGGCTAGCCCTATAATATTCTAAACATTCAATAATGGCATCTCTAAGCAAATATACATGAACGACAAGATACCGGTAGAGAGTAACAATGACTCGCACCTTTTGAATCTGAATCACCAAGGAAAATATTTAACCCCTAAATAATAATAAGCCCACAATATATTCACCATAAACAAATATGTAAGACACATCTTAATTTGAAGAGTTCTACCACACCACTATAATGCACAAAACTAAGAAATCATTAACCCCTTAAAAATAATAATTCTACAATAGATTTGACAGGCAAAAAAAATCATGATGGAGCAGGGGAGAAAATCCCGCTGGAAAAAAATATAAAAAACATCTAAAAAAATTAGGGTTAGGGTTTTGAAATTTACCTGTGTCGACCGGTGGGATCTCCTCCCTGGAGGCGTGAATCTGTAAAACAAAACAAAAAATATTAGAGAAGGAGGAGAGGAGATAGTAATAAAATATAAGGGAGGAGAGGTGGAGGAGTAGAATATCGCTAACTGAGGAGGAGAGGAGCACCGTGCTGACCTAGATGGTCCCGCTCCGCTCCCGCCGAGAAGATGACCTGTTGACATAGATGGTAGAGGAGAGGAACTTATTTCTCCCAATCTGTTGAACAAATTTTGGGAGAGAGAAATTGGGCGCGGGAGAAAAAAAAGAGCGCTATCTTCCAATAAAAGTGGCGGTTTCTTTCAATTCCGATGACTCAGTCAAACAAAAGTTTATATTATTAAATTTGTATAGTATAAATAATTTTTAATATTACTGACTGACTTAGGAGTTCGTAATATTTTTTACAAAATAATTAAAAAAACAACTATTTTTCAATTTAATGATTAATAAATTTTTACTGACCGAATAGTCCATCACCATTAAGTATTCATTCCATCAGAAATAGTATTACTAACTATTTTCTTAGTCCGTCACAAATAATCTTTTACTAGTGACTGAATATTCATTCCGTCACTGACTTTCGTCACTATAAGCAAATTTTCTTGTAGTGCTAGTCTCTTTACGCCCAAGACAAGGCTAATCGCTTTTACGCCTAAAGCAGCCAGGGTCAAGATAATAATTTTACGCCTATGACAGGCTAACTACTTTTTACGTTGGACAAAGCTGTCAAGTCTTGCATTTAATGCAAAGTCTGACATGAAGATATTGATGATGGCATATACCACAGAATTCGAAGGGATTTGTTTTTCACAGAGACCAATGTTGTCGTTTAGTATGTGGAATGAGCTACTTTACGCTCACAGTATAGCTTCTTTTACGCATGGAGACTATACGAGTTTTACGCTCAAAAGTTGACGTGTGCGTAAAGTCTATTTGAGCTACTTTTACGCTCAAGGTTATTTAACAACCACTTTACGCGGAAAGTCTATGTCAGGGCTATTTTACGCCTATTCTACTGCTTTACGCTCAGAGTACATTGGGGCTATTTTTACGCCCTATTCTTTCTGACCAATTTGGAACGTGGTTTGCCTACATGGCTTTCATGCCACACATCCCGAAAAACGTGTGTACGTGCATCCTATTCTTAATGAAATGATGGGACACATATCAACTTATACAGAGGATGACTTTGGTCGTGGGTGGCGGTTGTTAGCGTAAAGACGGAACTCTTGCTGAGTTTTTACGCACAGGAGCCCAAGTCTATAAATAGACTTATTTTTTCTTACAGAACACACACAGAGATAGAGACAAGAGGAGAGAAAATAGAGAGACTAGAACTCAGAGATTTTGATTCTCTAGAGCATTCTTCTTCAACCTTTCTTTCATAACAGAGTGAAGCAAAGCAGGAAAGCATTCGGCCTCGCCATCAGTGCCCAAGTGCGTCGATACCTTTCTGATGACTTAGTTATTCCAGTTGTTCAACTTCAAGCAGTGATCTTCATCATCATCATATGGTCCAAGGAACAAAGTGATCATTTATAGATCAGACTTCCATAGCAATACTTTTCCAGAATCAAATTTGTACTTCTTGTACTTTTTCTTGTTTTATTTTCAAAAGCCAATTTTTCAGGCATTGTTGTTAAGTGAAACACCCGTACCGTAGTACGTACCCCTCTGAAGACCACCAACAGCGGTCTTCCAGAGCTCGTCCTCCGACTGAGGCGGAGAGGGCTGCGATGAACCAACCCTTCCCTCTGTCGGTGCACTAGCACTCGCACGCTCATCACGTAGCCTAACAAACTCCTCCTAGAAATCATTGTGCATCTCTATACATCAGTACTTACCTAAATTAGCCTAATAAACATCTAAAGTATTTAATTATTATTAACTATATGGTTATCTGTATATTCTTCAAGTTGTGATAAAAATTAACAAAATCTAAATTAGTATTTACATAGCTCTGAGTAGCCCGATCGTCGATGAGCTTCCCGTCCTTCCGATGGGTGGCTAGGAAGACGGTCACCATGTTTGCGTCCTCACCCCTCTTTACCTGCGTGTTTGTTATATTTTATTCTTTAGTAAAATGGAAAATTATATACTCCTACTATCAATAAAATCTTATATTTTGCAATAAATTACATACTGGATGACGAAAATGCTCCGTCATAGGAATCGATCCACCACACCACTTTCCGGCCCTCGTCCTAGCCGCCTTCGCCTTCTCCGACCGCTCTCTGTACTGGGGCTCCTCAAATCGAGCCCTCATCGTGGTCCACTGGTCAGGTGTGATCCAACTAGCAATTGGCTTTCCGGAGCGCTGACGAGCTTTCTGATCGTCAATTGCATCACGGATCAACTTGGCGGCGACGGCAGGAAACTGCCTCTCAATCTGCTCGGCCCGGTGTGGTGGATAAAAATAAGTCATCTAAAGAATTACAAATTAAAATAATAAGTTCTAAAAAATGCTTAAAATTATATTAATCATACTAAATTAACTATCTTTAGTTACCTTGAAGTGGGCAAACCAGAATGCCTTCCTCTCTTCCGAGGCATCCGAGTAGTTGATCCACGGACCCCCATAGTTGGACCTTAGAAAGGAGCCCAACGCTCTCTGTACCGACGAGGGACGATATCTGTATACAACGATAATCGACGTATTAATGAATATATATATATATATATATATATATATATATACAGACATGCATAAAAAATATATATATATATATTCATTTAACTTACTTCGTAGGACCGTCGGCCCAAATCTCCATCCTTGTCTCGTCCTGAGGTGCGCATGGAGGGTCGCTCTGGTATCGATCCGCCCGGGCGGAAGTAGGGACTACCTCCTCCACCTGCTCCCCACCCGCCATGCTGCTGTCAGCGGTAGGAAGGCTAGGGGAAGGAGTATGATCAGCAAGCCTGGAACTGCTCGTCGTAGGTGTACTGCCACCCGGACCTGCGACCGTATGGTACAATGGAGTGCTCGGGTCAGACGATGGTTCGGAGCCATCCTCTGATAACGGTGCTCTCTGCCCACCTAAGGACACGGTTCGTCCTGGCCTATCTCCGCGTCGTCCTGAGGTGCCTCCGCGTCGTCCTGCCATGCTGATAATAACATTGGAGTTCATAATTTAAGAATACAGAAATATGAATACATCAAAATCACAGTTTATGATTGAAAATATAAATAAATACAATGACAGTTTAGAAATATCTTTATATATTGGAATTCATAATTTAAGTTTTCAAAAATCTGAATACTAATAGAAATGATCATAGTTCATAATTTAAGATTACAGAAATATGAATACATCAAAATCACAGTTTCTCAATCATCCTCTGAAAATTCATCTTCTTCGTTTGCCTCCTCCTCCTCCTCATCCTCTTCCTCTTCCTCCTCATCGTCACTAGCATCTCATTCTTCTTCCCCTTCGGATACTTGTACCTCTTCTATACAAGTAGATATTGAATGGGGAACTTCTGTCGAGTCGACATCAACTGTATTTGGTACAAGAGGCAGCTCGTCCTCCTGATAAGCCACTTCGTCGACGTCGTAGATATTTCTGGCTTTAGTCTTGCATACTGCCCACTAGTCGTACCTCGTTGTTCTCAGTCTAGGATATGTTGTAAAATATACGAGTTGAGCTTGACTTGCTAGTATAAATGGTTCGTATCCTTGGTATCGACGACGGTAGTTAATATCCACAAGACCATGCTTGTCAATTTTCCATCATTGATCTTGTATGGGATCGAACCAATCAACTTTGAACAACATGATCTTGGCAGGCTCTATGCCATAGTTGTACGTCAATTCCACGATCTTCCGTAAGACGCCATAGAAATCATTGCCTGGAGTGACATCTTTGTAGTTTGTAGATTTGATACACAAGCAACTATTTTTTGTGGAATCAAGATCCAGGAAGCTATCTCTGATGAGAGCATTTGTTGACTTGAACTTAAACCCATTCACGCAATAACTTGGCCATATTTTGACGGCATAAATTGGTCCCTTAGCAAGAGTTCTAATAGATTCATTCTCAAGGATGACGTCCGGACGATCAACCTAAACACAAAAAGATACAAAATTAAGTTTAATGTTAAGTTATTTCTTGTGCAGTTGTGAATGGAGGAAGATTCTAACTAGCTTCTTACGTACATATGCAGTCAACCAAGACGGGAAATGAAGTCTCATTTCTTCTTCTACTTCTTCATCTGCAATGTATGGTCTACTTGACCTCACCTCATCATTAAATTTGCTGAAAACCAATAAATATCGGGATATACTCGTTAAATTATAATAATGTAATCAACAAATAGATGACTTGAACGTTGAAGATTTTTACTTACCACTCTAGCTTTTCCACTTCATCCTCCTCGTAGTTGAGTAATATATATAACTAGGCAGCCTTTAGTTCCTCATCATTCAAATATCTCTTTTTCAGTTTTCCAAAAGGCTTTCCAAGAGCATTGAAGACCTTTAATAATGCATCATTATATTCTATATCTCCATTGTCGTTCCTCGAAGCTCTTGTTCTATTTGTAGCAATATGAGACTTGAAATACATTGAACAAAAGTTTGTAATCTCCTCAAGGACATAGGCTTCACAAATAGAACCCTCGACCCGTGCCTTATTTTTCACCTTTCTCTTTAGGTGGTTTAGATGGCGCTCGAACGGGTACATCCACCGATAACCGACGGGCCCACCAACACGTGCTTCATATGAAAGATAAATTGACAAATGCTCCATAGAGTCAAAGAATCCAGGAGGGAACACCCTCTCAAGCTTACACAACGTTACTGCAATATCCTTCTCCTGCTTTTCAAGCCGATCGACGAGCAACTTAGTAGAACAAAGATCTCTGAAGAATATGCTAAGCTCTGTCAGTGGATCCCAAACGACATGAGGTAAGAATTCCCGAAATGCAATCGGGATTAACCTCTCCATAAAAATACGACAGTCGTGGCTCTTCATACCCTGTAGTTTGTTCTCCTTCGGGTCAACACATCTTCTCAAATTCGATACGTACCCGTCTAGAAATTTTAGGTCCTGGATCCACCTACAAAGTTTACCTTTGTCCTCCTTGTCCAGTGAGAAAATGGCCCTGGACTGCTTATACTTCCCACTGCCTTCCTTTATCAAATGTAACTCTGGATGTCTGCATATTTCTTCTAAGTCCAACCTGGCCTTGGAATTATCTTTCATCTTCCCCTTTACGTCCATCACAATATTTATTATATTGTCAAATAGATTCTTCTCGATATGCATGACATCCAGGTTATGTCTGAGCAGATGGTCACTCCAATATGGTAGGTCCCAGAATATAATCCTCTTCGTCCAGTTGTGAGCGCGGCCAAATCCATCACACTTGTACCCCGCTGTAGACTCTTCAATAGCACTTGACAATTCTTTAACTTCTTCCCATATCGTATTCCTGGACCACCGTGGCGGTGGACTGGACTTCTCTACCACGCCAGCACAAAAAGCATTCCTGTTCCTCCGGTACGGATGATCCTTTGGCAGGAACTGTCGATGACAATCAAAGAAGCACGGTTTTCCTCCGTGTTTCAAACGGAAAGCCTTAGTGCGATCCATGCAATACGGACATGCGAGACGACCATGGGTGCTCCAACCCGATAACATTCCATAGGCCGAGAAATCATTGATGGTCCACATTAGTGCGGCCCTCATCTGAAAGTTCTGCTTTCTGGAAACATCATATGTGGTTGTACCTACTTTCCACAACTGATTCAGCTCATCTACCAAGGGCTGTATGTACACATCGATGTTGCTCTTCGGGTTCTTCGGACCTGGAATAATAACAGTTAGGAACATGTAAGGAGTCTTCATACACATCCAAGGCGACAAGTTGTACGGAGTAACAATCACAGGCCAACAAGAATATTGTGAGCCCGAAAGTCCAAATGGGGTAAAACCGTCGGAGGAAAGCCCCAATCTGACATTACGCGGTTCCGAAGCAAAATCAGGATACACTCGATCAATGTGCTTCCATGCTTCTCCGTCGGATGGATGATCCAGTACTCCATCTATTTGTTCCCGCTCGTGCCAACTCATATTATCAGCTGTCTCCTTTGCCATAAACAACCTCTGCAACCGCGGCGTCAAAGGCAAATAGTGCATCGAATCTGTTGGCTTGCGTGCACCAGAAGTCCTTGTTGTAATAGTTGTCTTGAAGCGCTCAACACCACAAAATCTGCAGGCGTCTTCATCCTTGTCGTCCTTATAGTACAACATGCATCCGTTGCGACATGCATCAATTTTTTCATACCCCATCCAGAGCGATCTCACCATTCTCTTGGATAGATAGAAGTCTTTAGGTAACTTGCCACCCTCCGACAATATTTCTTTAATTAACTCCAGGATTCGGTTGTAGCATTCTTGAGACATGTTAAAATCTAATTTTATGCTCAAAAATCTTGTAATCACCTCCAACGGTGAATGGTCATCACAACCAGGATATAAAGGAGTCCTTGCATTCTCCAGCAACTCCATGAACTTTGCAGTATTGGCATTCGGTGCCTCCTTAGCTGCATATTGATTGTTCGGATCGAAACTAGGCCCCGCAGCATCGAAAACCATGTTTGTCCACCCTTGGTCGTAATCAACATGCTCATGGACATCTACATAAGTCTCCACATAAGGCTCTGGCTCGGAGGCTAAAGGCACAAGTTCTCCGTGTGCGGTCCACTGATAATAATTTGGCATAAAATCCTTTGAATACAAACGATATGTCACATCCACTTCCGAATGATATTTCAAGTTGCGACATCTCATACATGGACACTTAATTTTTGTACGGTCCATGTACTGAGGGAACGCCTTGGCAAACTGCGGGAACTGTTGCACACCCTGTATAAATTCATCCCGCACACCGCACATGTCATCAGGATGACGATTGTACATCGATAAACGGTTCCGCAGATAGTAATTCATATCTATTTTAAGATAATTCTGCAAAGATTGACACAGATAATAATTCATCAGGATGACGATTGTATATCCACAAACGATTCTGCATATAGTAATTCATATCCATTTTAAGATAATTATTGCAGAAAGTGAAGACCGACATGAACTGACGCACGAAAGTGACGATTGTACGACCACAAGTTTTATGTTCTTTAACGATATATTTCACATGCATAATTGCCAAGTGTGGGGACGAATGGCTCAGAACACAACCCAAAATTCATTCTAGCATACATTAGTTTAAATCATCTATGTTCTGTACATATGGTGTAGTATATGTTCTTATCGAATCTAGTATTTGAAGGATGTAACAGAATCAAGATGAACCCACATAATGTAATACTAAGACATTATCTACTAATAAAAGATGTAGTGATAGGTTGTCGTATCATCATTGCCGAGGGATGGGGGTCGGAGGACAGTCAACTTTATCTATGGCTACATAGTTTCTGCCTCGCCAGTCGAATGGATGCAGGGACTATGTCCTGATCACGATGTCGTACCGTAGATTAATGCAAATTCCTTATAGTAAATGTCGTACATAGATTTCTGTCTCGCCAGTCGAATGGCAGATAAAAAGGTTATATTCGATTTTTTGTCAAGTGTGAGAACGGATGGCTTAAAACACAACCCAAAATTCATTCCAGCATACATTAGTATGAATCATCTATGTTCTGTACATATGGTGTAGTATATGTTCTTATCGAATATAGTATCTGAAGGATGTAACAGAATCAATAAGATGAACATACAACATGTAATACTAAGACATTATCTACTACTAAAAGATGTAGTGATAGGTTGTCGTATCATCATTGTCGAGGGATGGGGGTCGGAGGACAGTCAACTTTATCTACGGCTATATAGTTTCTGCCTCGCCAGTCGAATGGCTGCAGGGACTATGTCCTGATCACGATGTCGTACCGTAGATTAATGCAAAGTTCTTATAGCAAATGTCGTACATAGATTTCTACCTCGCCAGTCGAATGGCTGTAGGGACAATGTCTGACTTGGTGTATCTCATCATTTTTCCAAAATGCCTGACATTCAAACTCAGAAAATAGTTGCTAACTGATATTATTGTTCAGATAAGCCTATTCTCAGGTAAATCCTTATTCCAATATCATTTTCCAATAGGAATTTATCTAAGTCCCTATCAATAGACAAATTTCCTGTGGGTATCATAAACTAGCCAAGCCATCATACATAGGTATCCAGTCTCTCATACAGAACCTACCTATCTGTCTTTAACATTAAATTATACAAATCAAACTAGTCTTAAATACTGGTACCAACTGCCTGAACATGACAGTCCCTAATTTGTACTGGATTTATCCTACCTCTGAGTTTCACACATATCAAAAAGGAAGGCATTTACTGTTAACAAGATAACCGGTCATGAATTGAACAGCAGGCAGACTTAGATTTAGGATTTCAAATATGGTATTCAGGTCAACTTAATTCAGTTAAAGGGTACTGAACAGAAAGTCTAATTAAGACTTTCAACTAAGCAGGCAGCCTGGACTGCTGTTCAGAACTTGTATGGCAAAATCCCATACCATCTGATGACAAACCTATACACACCCTTGCCCAAACCATTTGTTTCAGTAGGTAAAACATTCCAGGTTACTCAAGTAACCTATCGTACAACATTTGGTGTCAACAACATTCCTTGTTAATTGTAACATACATACTATCATATCCCAACTCTGCCAAAACCTGACCAACATACCCTATACTAATCATTCCATATTTCAGCAATGCATGTCAGTGAGCTAAAACATACTCAACTGTCGAGAATACTTAGGAGAAAACTCATTTATAGGATTAGTATCCATCCTTCGTGACATAGCTGAAATTTTATAGGGCTCGATAATAATTATTAGTCAATTTATTCATCATTTCAAAACCCTGAAAATGCCCAAAAAACTCCCAGTATCAGTAAATGGGGCTCGAACCCTAAATTAGAATTCGAATCCAAGCAAAACATCAAATTGATAGTTGATATGCCCAAAAAACTCCTAGTATCAGTATATAGGTATCACACTATGAGTCTCGTGTCCACACAGTGGGATACGACGTGTCCAAACCAACAAAATAGGTGTCACACGAACTAGAAGCGAGTACACGCTCTCGTGTCCCCCGCAGCGAGTCTACTGTGAGTCTCGTGTCCCCCTCAGCGAGTCCACGCTCTCGTGGACACGAACTAGAAGCGAGAGAGAGAGCTAGAAGACGAGAAGAAACTGTGAAGCGGGGACAGGGGAGAGTTCCTGAGGAGGAGCTACCTGAGGAAGGAGGAGGAGGAGAAGGAGGAGGCCGAAGGAGGGAGATCGCCGGAGGAGCGCCGCGGAGGAGGAGGCCGGAGGAGGGAAATTGTCGGAGGAGCGTCGCGGAGGAGGAGCACGCAAAAAATTTGGGGGGAGGGTAGAATTTGTGAATGATCGAAAATGAAACCCTCGCAGCCTATATGAAACGTTTAGCGACGTCCAAAAACGACGTCGCTAAATGTCACGACCCGATACCCAAATTGTTGGGCCGGGCCGAGCCATGTCCAGCCTACGCTTGGTTAAAGCGCAGTAAGCTGTTCTAAGAATAGACAATAAATGATCTAAGCTACTAACAGTTCTAAAATCACATTTAAATGTTCATCACAACACAGCATCTATAAGCGAAGGTAACATAAGCACAGACTTAATAATACATAACCAAAGTATCTAACTGGAGACAAAGTCCAGTATCCAAAAATAAGAACATACCAAAGTCTCAGTCTCAAAACACAAGAAAGATAACTAAGCAAGGTTCCCCGCTGGGGCCTCTACTGGAGCTAAGGCCAGGTCCTCAATGCAGTACCATAATATGTAACACATAGCATTTCCTCCTCGAAAAGTGAACCTACAACGTTATCCTGTCAGGACGGGAGCAAGTACAACCTCTACAACTAAAGTACTAATCTGGTAATAGTAGAGATGTATTGTACAAAATATGGTGAATCACAACTTATAAAGCAGTAAATCGTGGCACATCAAAGATCCTGTAAAACTGGAAATATGACATAAAATCTAGAAAGCAGGAAATCATGTATCAATGGTTTAAGTTAAATTTAAAGTGATATTTGTTTATTTAGTATTTGAAACTGTAGTAGGTATGCGATCCGGTCAATCGGTACTGTATGTGCTGAGGCACTGTTAGAAGCGTACATGTGTACACTTAACCAGCAATCGGGGTACATCTGTACCCAAACGCCTGATAGTTGGCAAGCCGTAGTAACATATACGACCTTGCCCGGTAAATGCGGTAACTGGAGTTTGATCACATACTCTACTAACAGTTTCCCCATAACCCAGTTATTTAGCATGTGAGAGATACTGGGAACAGTAAAAACATGTGGGAGATACTGGGATCGGTATAAAGCATGGTAGGTACCGATAGCAGTAAAACAGGTGAAGGTACTGAGAGCAGTAAAACATGTGAATACTCAGAGTCGTATAAAGCATAGTGAAACATGTGCTGAGAACTAGTAAGAAGCATGTGAAGATATGATAACTGTCCTAAGCATGGTAGGGCCCAATTTAATGTAACATGTGAAGATTTAACTTGCAGTTATTCAGAAGCAGTATTTTAACAGGGTTAATACGTGTTCTAGCATTAAAAGATAGTAAATGAGTTTGTAGATGTACTTGCCTCGAGCAAAGCAAGAATACTAGTACGAAGCTATAGATGTCCGGTATCCTGTCAATAATGATATACAAACTCAGTTCTAAGCTATGTTCAATAATATACTAGTGGTGTGACACAACTCCTAAATGGATACTAGCCAAGTAGGGACCTAGCATAAAAGTCTAATGTGAAGTGTCACTATACACAAACTAACTCTCTAGGGTCTTTACACTAGTGCGGGGTGAGGTCCAATACTATAACAACTCAAATCAACGCAAAACTTGCAAGTTGTAACTACTCAATAAATAAATCAAACGGTACACTAAGTTCCAACAATATTAGAGATAGACAAAAAGCTAAATTATATATAAAATAAAGTACCAAAATAATCCTTGTTAATTATAGAAATTTATACTAATTTTTCTGGAATTTATAAATCCTCATAAATATTTATTAAAAATCAGCAAACATAAATATACTAAAAATGAGTTCTGTTTTCCTATTTTTATAAAATACCAAAAGTATTTATTAAATGCTAGAAAAATTATAATAAATTAGATAAATTAACATAATATTTAAATACCATTTTTCCAAGATTTTTACAGCAATTAAAATATATATATAAATTCAAAACCGGAAAGTAACAATATCTAGAAAAATAATTAATTATAAATTAAGGATAATACATAATCAAAATCTACAGATGTCGTCGGATGATAAAATAAATATCACCAACGTGTCCAGAACGGTCAAATCAGCTAGGATAGCCTGTCCAAAAGTTCAATTTGGACACAGGGGCAAAACGGTAATTTTGGGTCAAAATGATGTCCGCCGTTGGGCACACTTTGCACCGAAAAACGTGTCGAAAAAGAAGTCTATAAAACCTAGCAAATTATATGTCCACGAATTCAGAATGATGATACGAACCCAACGGTATGTCCAAAATGGAATTCCGATGTGCCGATCTCAAAATGATACGTTGACGCGACACTTGGTATCCGATTTGCACGGAAATGCGTGCCGGAGCAAATGTCTTCAAAACTCAGCAAATTATATGTCAACGAGTCCAGAATGACGATACGAACTCAACGGTATATCCGGAATGGGATTCCGATGAGCCGAACTCAAAGTGACCCGTTGACTCGAAAAGTGGGACCCGCTTTGCACCGAAATGCGTGCCAGGGCCCACGTTCTCCAAATCAAGCAAACTTTATATGAAAACAAGCCAGAACGACGCCACGAGTCTACTGGTGGTGTCAAAAATTGAATCCGGAGTCCCGGGTTCAAAATTGGAATTTAACAAGTGCAAATTAAAGAATTCGGACGGCCAACTTTGGCGTCGAATTCGACCAACCAAACGTGCTTAAAATGAAACGAAATCTAAAGGAGACAGGAAGATGGTTATACCAGCTGTGCACCGGAACTGACGGCGCGCAAAACGGAGCTGCGACGGCGAAGTTACGAGCTGACGAAGTCGGCTCCACAAAACTGTCCAAAAATAGTTCAATTTAAAACGTCAACTTGGTGGCCAGTTTTGAGGTATCAAACGACGAAATTAACGGACGAAAATTGACAGGAGTGAAGATGGATATACCGAGATTGCGACGGAGCAAAGAGTTCGCCGATCCAACGGTCGGATCTTCCAGAAAATCGACGCAAAGTTGCTGTTTCGAGACGCGATTCAGAGTTCCGTTCCCGCGCGCGTCACGTCGGGAACCCGTGCGAAACGCACGAAACGCCTAGGCGGCGCGTCCCAGAGGACGGTGGCCGCCACAGGGAGGTCGCCCAGGGGTCGCCCGCCCAGGGGGGGTGCTCGCCGACGACGGCGACGGCCGCGGCGGCGCGCGGCTGCCGGTGCGCGCGCGCGGCCGTGCATGCGCGCTGCTGCAGCGCCTTGTGCTGCTGCTGTCGCAGCTGCTGCCACCTTGCTGCGGTGGCGCACCGGCCACGTGGTGGGGCACGGCGGCCAGGCGGCGCGGTGGGCTGCGGTGGTTCGGGTGGTGCGCGGTGGTGACGATGGTGGGAGTGGTAGTGATGGTGGTGGTGTTGTGTTGATGAAGATGGTGGTGATGATGTTGCTTGATGATGATGAAGTTGTGAAGGAGGAGGAGGAGGGGAGGTGTTGTGCTCGGCCAGGGGATGGAGCACGGCCGGGGAGGAGGAGAAGGCCAGGGAGAGGAGGAAGAAGAATGGTGAAGGTGGTGATGGTGTGTGTGTTTGTTTATAAGAGAGAGAGAGATGTATAAATATAATAGAGAGGGAGAGAGAGAGTTGATATTAGAGAGAGGGGGAGAGAGAGAGGTCGGCTAGAGGGGGGGTGCTGTCGGGTGTGAGGAGAGAGGGAAGTGAGGGGGTGGTGAGTGTAAGGGAGTGGTAAGGGGTGAGTGTATGTGTGTGTTTATATATATACATTATATATATAATGAGAGGGGGTGAGAGTTAGAGAGAGGGTGAGTGTAAGGGATATTTGTGAGAGAGGGGGGGGTGTTCGGCTGGTATGGTGGAGGGGGGATGAGGTGTGTGTTTGTGTATTATGTAGGAGAGAGAAAAGGAAGATATTTATATATATATATATGTATTTATATAAATATGTGGGATATTTGAAAAGTAGAGAGAGGAAAAGTGATATTTCCAAAATAGGAAAAATAGGAAAATTAAGCGGGATATTTGGGCAGTCATGGGAGAACAACATGGGGCTTGGGTTCGGGTTCGGTCGAACCGGGTCGGGTCAAAATCGGACAGGGAGCAATATTCGAATTAAATGCGTATTTATAATCACGGGTAAATAAATAATATACGGGGACTCCAATAAATGGGACACAAGCGTCATGCGGGTAGTAGGCTTCATGTGGGCCAGGTCCATACTTTGGGTCGACTAGGTTGGACCGATGTCGGGCCCGGAAATTAAATTGGAAATTAAATCGGATTTCATGGTAGAAAATAAATCGGCCTAAATTGACCCGGAAGTTGTGCAAAGAAAATGGAGCACAAAATGAAGTGTCTGAGTGGGACACGAAGGTCATGGGTGGAGAGCGTCTCGAGTAGATCATTCATGAGAAGTTGGTTTCGAGAAAATGGCTGATCTGGTGCTCCTAAATTAAAAGCAACGGCAACGTGCAAACGATGATCAAAAATAAAAGTGGGAATAATATTCAACGATTAATTGGTCTAAGTTGACCCGAACTTGCGCGATACAAAAAGAGCACAAGGGAACGAATTCAAGTGGGACATGATATATCAAAACGAAGATAATCTTGTCTACTTCAAAACTCGTGAAGAGAGTTTCCAAAGATTGGCATCCCTGACGCCCCAGAAGTCAAAGCCATGGAAAGGTACATTAATTATCTAAAACAATTAAATAATAAAATATTTATCGAAAACAATTTATTCAGAAAAAAAAAATAAACCCTGAAATTCAGGGGGCTTACATCCTACCCACCTTACAAAAATTTCGTCCTCGAAATTAAAAATCATCCAACCGGTCAAACTATAACATGTAGCTACCCTGGCTACGATACTCAATCTGCTATCCTTGTAATCATCTGTTCTGTCTCTCCTTACAATCTTTTTGGTTCAGGTTCAACAAAGTCCTTCTATCATAAACTATGTCATATATCCTTTAAAATCTTCCATACTAACATGAAACATTTATGTATTCCCTAAAATATAGGTCATTCTCCGGGTATGTCTATAAGCAAACGATGCTTAATCATCAATCATATTTCCAACCTCAATTGTAAATACTGGATTTCCTTATCGTATCCTAAGTATCCATATTCTATCAATCCACAGTTCCTTAGCATCATTTGTCGTTAATCCTTTCCTACAGCTTCTCCTTGAAATCATACTTTCAATATTTATTCTTGGCGTAGAGCATCTTCTTTTTACTCAACAAGTCCTCCGAATATAAATCCTCGATTTCAAACTCCCGATTTATTAATTACCAATGTACATATGTCTTTGTCTCGTTCTGATATCTTCCCGATCTCGTTCGCAATACGATAACTCATTCTAATTTATTCTATATCAATCCACGTATCGATCTACCCTCTAATCACATGTAATTAGGCTATAAATAACCCATAATCACTTGGTCATCAAAGTCATTTAATGCTCAATCTTCAAATTCTAAGCACAAGATTCTAATCCTCAATCCATAGTCACAACAATATACTATCTCATTTCTCCATCTTAGATACCCTATCATCAAGTCATACTATCAATACAATCGTTCTTAATGGTTTCCAAGTCTGCTACAGTCAGTCACCTATACTTGTCCCATAAGCTTAATCTAACCAATCCCTAGGAAAAGTACTTATCACAAACACACAATACATTTATAGTTATACTACAGGATCAGTCAACAAGGTTTGGCTATTTCGGTCATCTATCAAATAGAAGGTAACAAGGCCTAAGACTGGGTCAAGCAATCCATAACAGTGTCCAACAAGTTAAAAGTCAAGCAAAACAGGAAAGTTTATCGGAAAATTTCCAAGAATGGTACGGAGACAACGGGATATATAACGAGAAAAATTACCCAAGAGGTTAACGAAGAAGAGTTTAGTCAAGTCATAGGAAAGATGGAACACAATAATAATTATGTCCAAAAGATAACATGAAAGCAATCATGTTGGAAAGTCTTAGAGAACCTATAATTCTAGTTGCAGATGTAGATAGAATGGAGTTAATCAAGACGGGGAAAAATAATAATAATAAGAATTTATTCTTGCTCAATCGATCATAACGAAGTGAACCAAGCTGAGATATGATCTGATAACCATATACGTCTTCCTGAAATCATGTTGCCAGAATTTTCGCCACACCAGTAAGCCTAGATGCAATAAACGATAGAGTCATAACTAAGGTATACTCCCTAAAATCATATTATCTAGAATCCTCGCCACGCCAACCGGTATGGCTGCGAGAAAATCTAAATTCTATGAATAGGATAATATATCCGAAATCAGGCTCTATGTTTTTGTCATACCAGCTAATATGGCTGCGATAAATTCTAAACTCCATAACTAAAGCAGACATTTACCCTATCAGGATATATAACAACTCAATCCACAAAATTTATCACGATGCAAGATCAAAGTTAACAACGAAAATCAGAAATTAAATTCAACAACGAATTTAAGGAAAAGCAAATGGAATTAACCGAAAACAGATTTCTAGGTAAGATTAGAGTGAGATTAGAGTGAGATCCTCAGGGGTCATCCCAAGGGTACAAACTTGGTCTAAATTGACCCACTGAAATACAAACAAGAGACTAAATACAGTTAACGGTCCTATGCTGTGACGAGTTCTCCTATGTTGTACTCCTAGAAATCCTCTAGGTGTTCTAAATGTCATCCTAGTGTTATCAAGTTATCCTAGATCCTAATTGCAGGCATGCTTGGTACAATAACGTAACCAAACAACTTAAGTCGAGACCTGCATGGGCCACCAAAAGAAAACATGTCACGACCCGATACCCAAATTGTTGGGCCGGGCCGAACCATGTCCAGCCTACGCTTGGTTAAAGCGCAGTAAGCTGTTCTAAGAATAGACAATAAATGATCTAAGCTACTAACAGTTCTAAAATCACATTTAAATGTTCATCACAACACAGCATCTATAAGCGAAGGTAACATAAGCACAGACTTAATAATACATAACCAAAGTATCTAACTGGAGACAAAGTCCAGTATCCAAAAATAAGAACATACCAAAGTCTCAGTCTCAAAACACAAGAAAGATAACTAAGCAAGGTTCCCCGCTGGGGCCTCTACTGGAGCTAAGGCCAGGTCCTCAATGCAGTACCATAATATGTAACACATAGCATTTCCTCCTCGAAAAGTGAACCTACAACGTTATCCTGTCAGGACGGGAGCAAGTACAACCTCTACAACTAAAGTACTAATCTGGTAATAGTAGAGATGTATTGTACAAAATATGGTGAATCACAACTTATAAAGCAGTAAATCGTGGCACATCAAAGATCCTGTAAAACTGGAAATATGACATAAAATCTAGAAAGCAGGAAATCATGTATCAATGGTTTAAGTTAAATTTAAAGTGATATTTGTTTATTTAGTATTTGAAACTGTAGTAGGTATGCGATCCGGTCAATCGGTACTGTATGTGCTGAGGCACTGTTAGAAGCGTACATGTGTACACTTAACCAGCAATCGGGGTACATCTGTACCCAAACGCCTGATAGTTGGCAAGCCGTAGTAACATATACGACCTTGCCCGGTAAATGCGGTAACTGGAGTTTGATCACATACTCTACTAACAGTTTTCCCATAACCCAGTTATTTAGCATGTGAGAGATACTGGGAACAGTAAAAACATGTGGGAGATACTGGGATCGGTATAAAGCATGGTAGGTACCGATAGCAGTAAAACAGGTGAAGGTACTGAGAGCAGTAAAACATGTGAATACTCAGAGCCGTATAAAGCATAGTGAAACATGTGCTGAGAACCAGTAAGAAGCATGTGAAGATATGATAACTGTCCTAAGCATGGTAGGGCCCAATTTAATGTAACATGTGAAGATTTAACTTGCAGTTATTCAGAAGCAGTATTTTAACAGGGTTAATACGTGTTCTAGCATTAAAAGATAGTAAATGAGTTTGTAGATGTACTTGTCTCGAGCAAAGCAAGAATACTAGTACGAAGCTATAGATGTCCGGTATCCTGTCAATAATGATATACAAACTCAGTTCTAAGCTATGTTCAATAATATACTAGTGGTGTGACACGACTCCTAAATGGATACTAGCCAAGTAGGGACCTAGCATAAAAGTCTAATGTGAAGTGTCACTATACACAAACTAACTCTCTAGGGTCTTTACACTAGTGCGGGGTGAGGTCCAATACTATAACAACTCAAATCAACGCAAAACTTGCAAGTTGTAACTACTCAATAAATAAATCAAACGGTACACTAAGTTCCAACAATATTAGAGATAGACAAAAAGCTAAATTATATATAAAATAAAGTACCAAAATAATCCTTGTTAATTATAGAAATTTATACTAATTTTTCTGGAATTTATAAATCCTCATAAATATTTATTAAAAATCAGCAAACATAAATATACTAAAAATGAGTTCTGTTTTCCTATTTTTATAAAATACCAAAAGTATTTATTAAATGCTAGAAAAATTATAATAAATTAGATAAATTAACATAATATTTAAATACCATTTTTCCAAGATTTTTATAGCAATTAAAATATATATATAAATTCAAAACCGGAAAGTAACAATATCTAGAAAAATAATTAATTATAAATTAAGGATAATACATAATCAAAATCTACAGATGTCGTCGGATGATAAAATAAATATCACCAACGTGTCCAGAACGGTCAAATCAGCTAGGATAGCCTGTCCAAAAGTTCAATTTGGACACAGGGGCAAAACGGTAATTTCGGGTCAAAATGATGTCCGCCGTTGGACACACTTTGCACCGAAAAATGTGTCGGAAAAGAAGTCTACAAAACCTAGCAAATTATATGTCCACGAATTCAGAATGATGATACGAACCCAACGGTATGTCCAAAATGGAATTCCGATGTGCCGATCTCAAAATGATACGTTGACGCGACACTTGGTATCCGATTTGCACGGAAATGCGTGCCGGAGCAAATGTCTTCAAAACTCAGCAAATTATATGTCAACGAGTCCAGAATGACGATACGAACTCAACGGTATATCCGGAATGGGATTCCGATGAGCCGAACTCAAAGTGACCCGTTGACTCGAAAAGTGGGACCCGCTTTGCACCGAAATGCGTGCCAGGGCCCACGTTCTCCAAATCAAGCAAACTTTATAT
Organism: Iris pallida; assembly: GCA_029216955.1. Classification (NCBI taxonomy): domain Eukaryota; kingdom Viridiplantae; phylum Streptophyta; class Magnoliopsida; order Asparagales; family Iridaceae; genus Iris; species Iris pallida. Next base: position 17,240,977 of record JANAVB010044419.1, read on the forward strand.
GAAAACAAGCCAGAACGACGCCACGAGTCTACTGGTGGTGTCAAAAATTGAATCCGGAGTCCCGGGTTCAAAATTGGAATTTAACAAGTGCAAATTAAAGAATTCGGACGGCCAACTTTGGCGTCGAATTCGACCAACCAAACGTGCTTAAAATGAAACGAAATCTAAAGGAGACAGGAAGATGGTTATACCAGCTGTGCACCGGAACTGACGGCGCGCAAAACGGAGCTGCGACGGCGAAGTTACGAGCTGACGAAGTCGGCTCCACGAAACTGTCCAAAAACAGTTCAATTTAAAATGTTAACTTGGTGGCCAGTTTTGAGGTATCAAACGACGAAATTAACGGACGAAAATTGACAGGAGTGAAGATGGATATACCGAGATTGCGACGGAGCAAAGAGTTCGCCGATCCAACGGTCGGATCTCCCAGAAAATCGACGCGAAGTTGCTGTTTCGAGACGCGATTCAGAGTTCCGTTCCCGCGCGCGTCACGTCGGGAACCCGTGCGAAACGCACGAAACGCCTAGGCGGCGCGTCCCAGAGGACGGTGGCCGCCACAGGGAGGTCGCCCAGGGGTCGCCCGCCCAGGGGGGGTGCTCGCCGACGACGGCGACGGCCGCGGCGGCGCGCGGCTGCCGGTGCGCGCGCGCGGCCGTGCATGCGCGCTGCTGCAGCGCCTTGTGCTGCTGCTGTCGCAGCTGCTGCCACCTCGCTGCGGTGGCGCACCGGCCACGTGGTGGGGCACGGCGGCCAGGCGGTGCGGTGGGCTGCGGTGGTTCGGGTGGTGCGCGGTGGTGACGATGGTGGGAGTGGTAGTGATGGTGGTGGTGTTGTGTTGATGAAGATGGTGGTGATGATGTTGCTTGATGATGATGAAGTTGTGAAGGAGGAGGAGGAGGGGAGGTGTTGTGCTCGGCCAGGGGATGGAGCACGGCCGGGGAGGAGGAGAAGGCCAGGGAGAGGAGGAAGAAGAATGGTGAAGGTGGTGATGGTGTGTGTGTTTGTTTATAAGAGAGAGAGAGAGATGTATAAATATAATAGAGAGGGAGAGAGAGAGTTGATATTAGAGAGAGGGGGAGAGAGAGAGGTCGGCTAGAGGGGGGGTGCTGTCGGGTGTGAGGAGAGAGGGAAGTGAGGGGGTGGTGAGTGTAAGGGAGTGGTAAGGGGTGAGTGTATGTGTGTGTTTATATATATACATTATATATATAATGAGAGGGGGTGAGAGTTAGAGAGAGGGTGAGTGTAAGGGATATTTGTGAGAGAGGGGGGGGGTGTTCGGCTGGTATGGTGGAGGGGGGATGAGGTGTGTGTTTGTGTATTATGTAGGAGAGAGAAAAGGAAGATATTTATATATATATATATATGTATTTATATAAATATGTGGGATATTTGAAAAGTAGAGAGAGGAAAAGTGATATTTCCAAAATAGGAAAAATAGGAAAATTAAGCGGGATATTTGGGCAGTCATGGGAGAACAACATGGGGCTTGGGTTCGGGTTCGGTCGAACCGGGTCGGGTCAAAATCGGACAGGGAGCAATATTCGAATTAAATGCGTATTTATAATCACGGGTAAATAAATAATATACGGGGACTCCAATAAATGGGACACAAGCGTCATGCGGGTAGTAGGCTTCATGTGGGCCAGGTCCATACTTTGGGTCGACTAGGTTGGACCGATGTCGGGCCCGGAAATTAAATTGGAAATTAAATCGGATTTCATGGTAGAAAATAAATCGGCCTAAATTGACCCGGAAGTTGTGCGAAGAAAATGGAGCACAAAATAAAGTGTCTGAGTGGGACACGAAGGTCATGGGTGGAGAGCGTCTCGAGTAGATCATTCATGAGAAGTTGGTTTCGAGAAAATGGCTGATCTGGTGCTCCTAAATTAAAAGCAACGGCAACGTGCAAACGATGATCAAAAATAAAAGTGGGAATAATATTCAACGATTAATTGGTCTAAGTTGACCCGAACTTGCGCGATACAAAAAGAGCACAAGGGAACGAATTCAAGTGGGACATGATATATCAAAACGAAGATAATCTTGTCTACTTCAAAACTCGTGAAGAGAGTTTCCAAAGATTGGCATCCCTGACGCCCCAGAAGTCAAAGCCATGGAAAGGTACATTAATTATCTAAAACAATTAAATAATAAAATATTTATCGAAAACAATTTATTCAGAAAAAGAAAAAATAAACCCTGAAATTCAGGGGGCTTACACTAAACTTCACTGAACCTTACTCAACGGCGACACCGATTAAATTGCGTCGCTACATCAGCGACGTTTATCGACGAACTTGCGACACAGATTTCCATTTAACAAATTGTAGCCGCTAGACGTCGCTATTAGTTGCTGTTGGCGACAAACAACGACGTCTTAGGTAAACGTCGCTAAACCCCCACAAATTAGCGACGTTCTATCTTGGAGTCGCTAAATACGTCGCTGATATGACTTATTTTGGTAGTGATACAAATCTAAATGTTATTACATTCTAGCAAATGTAAACTATAATGATGTCTCTAATACAAGTCCAGATAAAGCTAAACTAGAAAAGACTAGGCTTCCTCAGCCTCTAGGTCCTGGGCCACATCAACTGGCTCATAGGTGCCTCCAGGCTCCTGTCCATAGTAAGTATCACAGATAGCCTCCAGCTCACCTGCAACATATCCTAGTCAAGAGCGGAGCTAAGTATATCCAAGGAAATAAACATGAACATCATGGTATGAACAAAAAACAGAAAATATATAGGCAGTACGAGAAATGAGAACAAGACATGAAACTGAATATAAATACTGAGAGTAAATATAGAGAACATGATATGCGTCCTAAACATGAAATACAACCTGAACATAAAATACAACCTGAACATGAAATACAACCTGAACATGAAATACAACCAGAATCCTGAAATGTGCAATATTAAAATACATCTAGAGTGTGTGATCGGCTTAGGTAGATCCAATCCCTGCCATCTGCCGTCTCGGCACCACCGTACCACCCAGCAACTTCTATCCAACTCCTACGCCACCACCAGGCATCCCACTCCTGGCACCACCATCAACTTCATCAACACCAGCACATCCCCTTTCCCTTGCCCCGACTGAACGCCTCCCCGGCCACCATGCTCTTCCCTACCACCGTCGTTGTCGGTCTCCACCACGCTCCTTCTCGTCTGCTACCCCCTCCAGTCAGTATTCGGCCATTCCCTCTCTTTGCAACAGCACCGCCACCGTACCCGTCTACTGCACTCATCACCACCATTACAACCACTACCTTCACCATATTCAACATCAACTATGCCACACGTCAGACTCCACCACCGCCCATGGTCAAACTCCTGGCCTAACCCCCGACCGAACATCCACCAACACCACCGCCACATATAGAAAATACCCACCGCCGTCCCAATACTCCAGCCAGTGGCCAGTCCCCCGCTCCTCCACTGTTGCCTACCTACCCAGACAACCCGCCACCATCACAGCGACAAACCCCTCCCAGCCAGCTCGACCTTCGTCCCATCATCATCAAACCCCCCAAAAATAACACATTAAAATCCCAACACCACCTACCTCCACCATGACCTCACCGAGCCATCGTTGACCTCCTTGATGACGACCGCAAGGAGCCATCGCTGTCTGATCCCAAAGCCACCATCGCTCCCTCCGGCCAGATCCAGATGGACCCATCACCCGAGCGCCGCCACCGCAGGTCCGTGCACCCGACGCCGAGCACCGTCTACAGATCGGCGAGCGCCACGCCCCTCCCAGCTTTGTAGGAGTTCTTGGCCGAGCATGTGCCTCTTTCGGCGAGCAACGGGGAGCTCCACCCACTGTAAGGTTCTCTCCCTCCCGTTCACTCTACTCGACCTTCCATTCGTTCTCTCTCTCTTTCTTTTTGTTTTTTAGGAAAAGAGGAGAACAACATTGATGTTTGATTTGTTTTTATATTCTATTTGTGTTGCTGTTGTTTTTGTTTTGTTAATTGCTATTATTACTAAAGTTATTATTATTATTATTATTACTGGTATTATTATAGGGAAATTTAAGTTAAATATTTAATTCTTTACTTTATTATCATTTTGTTTAGTATTAATACTATTGTCACGCCCCGCTCTCGGATAATCGGGTACGGGTCGATGTCATGCCCGGCCTACACTGTCGTTGACAGCGGTGGTGAGCCGTCTAGTCATATAAATACAAGAGTATCTCATCACAGCATCTAATCACGGAATCTATTCTACCATCACAGCAATCCACTATACAATTATTACAACTTATACATGAATATCCGGGTACAAAGCCGGTGAAAGATAAATGATACAACAATGACATATAATCAGATACACTCAATCAAACTATATACATGAAACTGGCTATTTCAGTATCAAGCGAGCTCCAATGCCAGTCATGACAATCTAAGAATCCATATCACCTGTAATCAACGATCCAGTCAGAAAAGAAGCAAAGTACAATGTAACTCAATAAAACTCACCACAGAGATCAATGGAACGTTATATCAAAATATAACTGAAAGACAGGAAACAAGATGAGTATAAAATATGCACTAGCTATGTGTACATGTGCAATTGGATGTTACCAACATGTGGAGACTAATATATAATCAGACATATAAAATATGCTATCAGTCACGAATAATCAGGCATGTCTAAGAAATAATGCTATCAGTCATGCAATAATCAGGCATGTCTGACGACAATACTATCAGTCACGCACGAAATAGACTCAGGCATACAGAGTATGCTATCAGGCAATGTTTGTCCAATATTAGCCCATCACATGTTTCTAGAACGTCCCCCACCCGACACGAGAAACAATACAAGCAAGCAATCAATCGAGAACAAGTGAAATAAATGACACGATAACAAGTGTAAGTGCAATGCATGCAATGATGGTAATACTGAGTACATGTACTTGCCTCTTTTCCGGGGTTTTTGTCCAAGTTCTTCAAATCACCTAAAATTAGGAAATAATATTTAGAATCTAACTAAATAATTCCTAAATAATTTCAATATCACACCCTAATAACTTGGTAGCTTAACTACTAGTTAGCCCCAACTATTACTTAACAAGAGTTAATCAATTGTTAAGCTAGCCATTTGTATGCCTAATGTCAGTTATCTTCCAAAATAAAGCCTTGGATAAAATCCCAAGCAACCTTATCTTTCTCGTACTGCCACAGGCCCAAGGGTGATACTTGCAATTTCTAATCACACACAATTAACCCAATAAATCAAATAAGTCCAAACTTAACTAAGCCAATAACTAAAAGCCCTACTGGCTTCATAACAAGTCCATACTGAGTTCAAACTAAACTCTAACTCATCAATGTAACCCTATACTAACGGCTACTGAATAGTAGCCTGGAGTTCAAATTACTCCAACACCCACAGTAATATATTGGAATTAACTCCGACACTTGTTTCAGGGATATCACACACCTGTGTCTGATCTCTATTCGTGTCCACCACTTCTGGACACTCACACGAATCAAGTTCGACACCTGGTAGCACGGTCTCGACACCGGCCTCGACATACTCTCGTTCAATCCGACAGAGCACCCCCCTCAACTACTCATTAGAATGGATCAAGAATTATACCTGAGTCCCTGCAATGGTCCAACTAAATTAAGATAAACCTGCGTAAATATCGAATATATCCTGATTCTATTATGATGAACTTGCTATGGGTACAAGTCGAAAGGGTCCTTCTGACAACAAGGCGTAAAAGCCTAAGCGACACGGTGCAGTAGTCCTTAGGACTACCGCTAGCTGGGATCCGGCCCCTGCAGCTAACCCATGGCAGCTTCAAAATATTGAATTATGATATAATTCCTTGTTTATTTTATGGTTCATTTTCATTTATCACATGCTGAAACACTATTATTTCAATTTCATATTGCTGCTTCAGAATCAATTTCTATTATTCTTTTGTTTACTAATTGGGTCTTTCCTATCTCTATACTCATATCTTGGTTTGTCTATTACTTAACCATTTTTTTTCTTGTATTCTGCCTGATTCTTGTTCTGTGACCAGGACCCGAAATTCGGGCCGAATTCTGCTCCTAGCAGAGTTCGGGCGGAATTCGGCCCGCCTGTTCCAGAAGCGGGAACAGCCCCAGCCGTTGATCAAAATGTTGATCCAATGGTCATTATTTCACCTGACCAAGAGAAACCCTTTCCCTATATTCGGTTTCTCTTTCATCTCCTTCCTTCTTACCACCTTTCCACCTTCTCAAACATAATTCTATCAAAACCCTAACCCTAGTTTCTCCTCTTTTGTGCTCTATTCTTCCCCAAATTCAAGGAGAAGGCTTATTTTTTTAATTCTTTTCCATAGTTCATCACTAGTTTGAGTATAATTCCTTACTTTTCTATATCTCAATTTCTTTTACTTTTATTGTGTTATGGCCCCTCGATTGCTCAACCGCAGGAAGAGACTTCAGACTGAGGGCGCATCCTCGTCGAATGCTCCTCCTCCCGTTGAGCCGCCCGTTGCACCACCCGTTGCACCGGCCATTGAACAACAAATCCATCCGTTGTTCAATCCTCCTCGTCCCAATGATCCAAACACTTACGACGACCGAATTTTTGTATCACTAGACGCCTCAAATGATTGGTTTAGTGATTTTCGGACACGTCTAGTATTTGCGGGATACCCCATCAACTTTACCATATTCTCACAACATGATGCACTATTTCATGACCTTTGTCTTGATGAACTCGTTACTTCTAATTCGGTCATTTATCTTAGTGCCATTCAAATATTTTACTGCAACTTGACCCATGATGACACTCATATTTATTCATGAGTTACGGGAATTAATATCTCCTTTGATGATTTTGAATTGGCTGAATATCTTGAGCTTCAAGAGCCTAATTATTGGGAAAAGTTTGTTGAAGCTAGATCCTTTATCTTTCCCGAAGGGATTTCACTATAGAGCTTCAAGGACGACCTGTGTAGCCCTAACACACGTCCTCGTAAGCTCTTGGCAAAATTCCTCAATCCTTACTTCTATGAGCTTCATCGGATCATTTTCAACACCATTCTACCCAAAGCGGGTTCTACCAATAAAGTCACTTATTTTGAGATTTCAGCATTGTACCATCTCCACTTCCATGTTCCCTTTAACCTTCCATGCACAATGATGGATTGGATGATCAACTGTAGGAAGAAACCAAGATCCTTGGTTTATGCATTATACCTTCCTATGATCTTTCGTGCGTTCCATGTACCCCTTGATGAGTGTCCATTCTTACCTATCCCTGCCTTCCTCTCTAAGGCAAGAAGGCTTCAGGCGGCCATCGGCTCACCAGTAGTGTCTGAGCATTCTGATGATGAGCCAGAGGCCCCTCCTCTCGGACAGGATCCTCCTCCTCCTCCAGCCACTCTTGAGTCTCTTCAGGCCATGCTCCGAGATCGCTTCACTTTGGAGGACGATCGATGGACTCAGCTGGACTATCGGACTACCTTGCAGATGAGTGCTATCAGCAACTCACTGCATGATATTCGGTATTCCATGTCTCGTCATCCTTTCATGCCCATTCCTATGGAGCGAGACCCAGGTCGTGAGGGATTCCGTATCGATGACCCTTGGGTTCGTCGCTACATGGATCCGGATGCGGCTTTTGTGGACCCACGTTACTCCTTTACTGATGCTTCGGACGACGCCGGGCCCTCTCATGCTCGATGATGGATATGCACCACTTCTGATGCTGCTACTGCTGATCTTAGATTATGTTTATGCATTTTGCTTTAGTTACTTTTATGTACTTGATTTGTAGTAGACTTCTTATGAATTGTGCTTTTGAGACTTTGGCAGTACTACTATAAGTTATTATGTTATCATGACACTTGGTTATTATCTTAGTTTATATGCAGTTTCTTCTCTTTTTGGTGTGTTTGCCAGTTATTATCTATATATCTCTTATTGCTAAATGTCAAAAAGGGGAGATATGTGTATATTTCTGTTCTGTTTGGTTTATATGTGCTTTTGGAAGAATATTATTAACAGGCCAACAATCACATCATTGTTTATGGGAGAGCTATTCTTAAAGCTCGGCACAAATTATGGGGGAGCTATGTCGTTATATGTGTCCAGGTATGGATATTGAATATACAATTATTATTTTGTCAATTATCAATATGGGGGAGATTGTTGACACAAAGTCACAGTCAACCAAATATTGATAACATTGACTAAATAATACTTGTGATAATTCAATACGACACACGACGACTACATCCAGTTCAAGCCAGACGACAGCTCATTTTTACAAATGCGAGTCGTTTTTCGAGTCTGCACTTTTATATTTTATTGAGTCTAGAATGATTGTAAGCTGAGTTATGCTGGGCTCTTGAGACTCAACCCATAACCTATCCAAATCCATAAAGCTCCACATCCAAAATCAGCCCACTGGACCCTTGGACCCATTCTGTGCTCTGGAGACAGAGTTCGGGCCGAACTCTGCCTCCACACAGAGTTCGGGCCGAACTCTGTCCCCTAAAAATCAGCAGCCTAATTTTTAGGGCTTGCTGGTTGCTAGTTGTCCAACGGCCAAATTTTTGAAAATTCCTACCAGAATTCTGGCCGAATTCTGCCTGATAAAAACCTATAAATAGGCCAATAATTCTCTCATTTTCAATCATCCAATCTTCTCTTCTCTTCTCTCTTAAGCTCAATATAAGCCATACCCTTCTCATCTACTAGCCACAAGTTTCTTAAGTCTCGAGTGCTCAGCATCTCTCAGTTAGGAGTCTTGTGCAAGAGTTCAAGAAGTATCTTGGAAAATTCCAAGCATCTCCACTGCGATCCATTGTAAGAAGTTGACGTGCTCTTCTGAAGTAAAGGCAAGGGGTGTAACTACTATTTCAAATAGTGGATTTAATCCTGAGCTAGAGTTCTCAGGCCTGGACTAGTCCTCCATGAGGGAAACCAAGTTAAAATCGGCTGTGTTTGCGTATGCTCTCTTGCTCCTTATTTATTTTTCACATTTACTCTGATTAATTTTAGATCGTGAAAGAGTTGAATTTTTAATTGGTTATTATTGCTATAACTCTATTCACCCCCCTCTAGAGTTGCCATCTGTTCTTCATTATAGAGTTGATACACTAGTCATGGGAATGTCAATGGAATAAGTACTTAATACGGCTAAAGATGAGTTGAAACTCTAAATGGGAATTGGATAGAGAAATGGTTTTGCGAAAAGATAGAATTGCTAATATATGAGCTCTATAGTTCTAAATGAAATAGTTAGGCTTGGAATGGTTAGAGAAAAATCAAATAGACTTTAAAAACCAATGGAGAATTTTGAAATGCCTGGCTAAATGAGGAGTTTGAAAATCGGACTTTAATCTCTAAGTAGCAAGGAAGTCCAGATTCTAATGGACGTTAGAATCCAATAATGTTGTGGGAGAAGATGATCCCCAAAATTCACGGAATTGTAATCACGACTTTTGTAGAGACCACGATGAGACATAAAAAAAATTCAAAATTACTGTAGATAGCAAAATACACACAATCATACAATCGGCCTATGCTGTGATGAGTTTCCTATTTCCGCAGGCTTCTAATGGCACTCTAATCCTAAGTACCATTAGATAGGGACCTGCATGGGCCACCACTAAAACATGTCATGCCCCACTCCCGGATAATCGGGTACGGGTCGATGTCATGCCCGGCCTATACTGTCGTTGACAGCGGTAGTAAGCCGTCTAGTCATATAAATACAAGAGTATCTCATCACAGCATCTAATCACGGAATCTATTCTACCATCACAGTAATCCACTATACAATTATTACAACTTATACATGAATATCTGGGTACAAAGCCGGTGAAAGATAAATGACACAACAATGACATATAATCAGATACACTCAATCAAACTATATACATGAAACTAGTTATCTCAGTATCAAGCGAGCTCCAATGCCAGTCATGACAATCTAAAAATCCATATCACCTGTAATCAACGATCCAGTCAGGAAAGGAGCAAAGTACAATATAACTCAATAAAACTCACCACAGAGATCAATGGAACGGTATATCAAAATATAACTGAAAGACAGGAAACAAGATGAGTATAAAATATGCACTAGCTATGTGTACATGTGCAATTGGATGTTATCAACATGTGGGAACTAATATATAATCAGGCATATAAAATATGCTATCAGTCACGAATAATCAGGCATGTCTAATGACAATGCTATCAGTCATGCAATAATCAGGCATATCTGACGACAATGCTATCAGTCACGCACGAAATGGACTCAGGCATACAGAGTATGCTATCAGGCAATGTTTGTCCAATATTAGCCCATCACATGTTTCTAGAACGTCCCCCATCCGACACGAGAAACAATGCAAGCAAGCAATCAACCGAGAACAAGTGAAATAAATGACACGATAACAAGTGTAAGTGCAATGCATGCAATAATGGTAATACTGAGTACATGTACTGGCCTCTTTTCCAGGGTTTTTGTCCAAGTTCTTCAAATCACCTAAAATTAGGAAATAACATTTAGAATCTAACTAAATAATTTCTAAATAATTTCAATATCACACCCTAATAACTTGGTAGCTTAACTACTAGTTAGCCCCAACTATTACTTAACAAGAGTTAATCAATTGCTAAGCTAGCCATTTGTATGCCTAATGTCACTTATCTTCCAAAATAAAGCCTTGGATAAAATCCCAAGCAACCTTATCTTTCTCGTACTGGCACAGGCCCAAGGGTGATACTTGCAATTTCTAATCACACACAATTAACCCAATAAATCAAATAAGCCCAAACTTAACTAAGCCAATAACTAAAAGCCCTACTAGCTTCATAACAAGTCCATACTGAGTTCAAACTAAACTCTAACTCATCAATGTAACCCTATACTAACGGCTACTGAACAGTAGCCTGGAGTTCAAATTACTCCAACACCCACAGTAATATATTGGAATTAACTCCGACACTTGTATCAGGGATATCACACACCTGTGTCTGACCTCTATTCGTGTCCACCACTTCTGGACTCTCACACGAATCAAGTTCGACACCTGGTAGCACGGTCTCGACACCGGCCTCGACATACTCTTGTTCGATCCGACAAAGCACCCCCCTCAACTACTCATTAGAATGGATCAAGAATTATACCTGAGTCCCTGCAATGGTCCAACACAAGAGTGCAGTGTCCAATGACGGTGTCCCCGAGTCCGTAGCTCGCCAATACATCCTTCTAGGCATTTCGTCGAACAGGTCATGTGCGAGAACAGAGAAAGCAATTGTGAGTTCGATTTGAATCGGTTCGACTCCAAAATTGGAGAGAATAATCGAGAATTCACCCACAACCCAATCGAGACCAAGAATTATGAAATCAATAAAAATCCGTTCATGAATCAATCCCAGAAATATTTCGCCAACACAGTAAAATAATTCAATGTTCCAAGAATTTGCAATGATGAAGGACTTAGGCTTACCAATCGATCGTCGAAGAATAGGCGTGCCCCGAGCCACCGCAGAGTTCACTGACCAGAGACTTCGCGCCACTCGATCACCAATGAAGTCGTACGTCTCCATCAACATCGACCGCTGGAATGATGACCACCGCCATGGCTGGGGCTCGACAAGGAAGAAGGAAGAGGAGGCGAGAATGGATTTTGGCAGGGCTTCGCCGAGCTAGAAGCGGTGAGGAAAGAGGAGGTCCAGCCTCTTATTTATAGGCTGCGGCGACTACGGGCAGGCGGTTGCACCGGTATACGGGCAGCGGCGAAGTAGTTGGGCGGACATGCGAGGTGGTTAGGCCGTTGAGAATCGATTAGGAGAAGCTTCTGGAGAGGGCTGGATCCTTCTCGGCGCGCCGTCACCGTCGTCGCTGTCGTCCGTCACCATCGTCATCTCGCTGCTGCAGAACAGAGAGTTGTGGAGGGAAATATGAATGAATTGAATGGTGAATGAAAGAATTAGAAAGGGATTTGCTTATAACGGCTATTAGGGAGTGGGTTAGCGGTTTGTGGGTTACGGGTTATTGGGTTAGACCTAGACCCGCGCCCACAGAGCTAACAGGCCGGTTGGGCTGGGCTTAATAGGATGGCTGAGAACATGGGCTGAATAAAATATGAATTAAGAAAAAATGAATGGGTTAGTTGGCCCATTCAAATGGATGAATTAGAAGCTAAGGAAAATAAAATCAAAATTAGGAATAATGGAAATAATTTAGAAATAGTTAATTAGAATATTCAGTCATTAACTAAAATAGTTAAAAGGATTTAAAAATAGAATATTCCAATCATTAACTAGGAATTAATCGAGAAAAGAAATATGGAAAATATTCATTTAAAGGTTTTAATAGAAAATTAGTATAGAGAATTGCTCAATTACTAATTAAAGAAGTTATGGCTAATAAATACTTGAAATAATACATAACAATTTAATGAAAAAAATCATAGAATATAAGAGAAACAATTATTTATTATAATATCAGAGAAGTGGAGTTACAACTATTTTGTTACTTAATAATTATTGTCTATTTTGTTACTTAATACTTATTGATAGATAATATTTTATAAAATTTATAACATTAGGGTTTTACCTATATTGATTTAGATTTTTGCCTAAAATATATTATATTATGGTATTTTCAAAATATAGGTTGAGCAAAAGTTATCGTGACAAAAATTTAGTTTCAGTACCAAAAGGTTTTTCTAGATTTTCGTAATTATCTAAAATTATATATTCGACAAAATTATAGTTTTTTGGCCTAAATGACTTCTTGATATTTACGAATAACTACATAAATATTTTATATATGAAATACAGTTTTTTTTTATTTTATCTAAAAGCATATTTTTACAAACATGGTGCTCCTTGCCTAAAAACGATTCTTGATTTAAAATGTTTATGCAAAATATTTTACTAATAAAATCTAGACTCCCAAATATTATGAAATATTTTTTTAAAACTAGTATAAGCATTCGTTTACTCCAATTCTCCCAATTATCCCTATTGATCACGACTGATCCCGCGTTCCTATTTCTTTGTGAATTAGGATCATGTATGCAACGACCATGGCTTGGACTATTGGGATAAGTCAGAACATCGCACCACACAAGGCGACACACCAGGCAAGACACCTTGCCTTTACTATTTAAATTTTCTGCTCAATATCATGCATGTTTTGTTTATTTTCAAGTTGTTTCTTTCTAAATTATATGTAGATACAAATTAATATATTTTATACAATTGGCTTAGAGTTAAGAGACTACCGTCAAATTTAGTGTGTCTCATTGACTTGTCACGATTGTACACGAGTTGTGTGTGAGAGTTGTGAGTATCATATAGAGGTCACTTGCGTGTGGGCTGATCTCCCGTGCGCATGTATAGGAATAACTGTCAATAGATGCATGTTAGAAGACTTGACAGTTACCTATTATAAAACTGTGTGGTGGAAACGATACGTATTTGTGTGTCGTGGTTACGACACATGTATAGTATCATTGGGGGGAGGGAACAGCTACTAGCGTAGGAGCTACATTTATTTTTACACACATTTAGGAGATAGTGTCTCGGATGAGCGCTACGTGTTACCCGGCCGATAGTGTCTCGAATGATCGTTACTTGTTGGCCACTCTTTATTACTTGCTTGTGTGAATCCGTTATAGCCCCTGCGTAGAGTGTTGTCTTCTAAAGTGCATTCCACATAGAATGGTTAGGAACCTTTACTCATGCATACTTTTCTGTTGAGCTTTATTATTCAGTTTATTGGCATGATATTATGTGGCTTGTTACGTCCCTCTAAGGACCTGGTTATCTCTCCAGGTGTCTTGTGATTTCTGCAGGTGTTTTAGCTAAGGCCATGACTTGCGCTCTATTCTTCGAGATGTTGCTCTTGGATCGTCATCTCGTTCTCTCGACCAATTCATGTCTCTTGTATAATTCTTTCTTATTTAAATTAGTTGGTAGAGGATTTGTCTCCGCCCAACGTTTGTACAAATAACTATTTGATTATATCATTAAAACTTCATATTTGTGGATGAGATTTAGTTTGAGCATGGCTTTCTATATTTTACAGCTTATGTATACATACGAGCCTTTCATTTACTCGTATGTATACAGCTGGCATGATACGTATCTAGTCCCAGGTATTTTGGGACTGGGGCGTTATAATAGTGTCTATTTGCCTACATCTAATAGTATCTTATAACATATATTCAGAGAAAAATGCAATAGTCCAGCATCCAATAGTGTCTATTTGCCTGCAGGTTACTGTATTTCTCTCTCAACTCAAGCCAAGTCCCATTCATACATAACAAGAGACATTAATTTTTGGTAACCCATATCACAATCATACGAAATTAGTCTCAATGATTTCTAATATAGTTCTGTCTAATAGTGGTACTAACACGAATCAGTCCTGTCAAGACTGAGGCAATATTAGTGCCAATCCAGATACATATCAGCCATCCATGGTTCTTAATTAATTATAAAATAAGAATAGGATGGGAAACATGAGAACCAGGTTCATTAAATCAGGATACCAACCCAACCAATGCATAACACTAAATCTAGATCTCAATATCTGCTATAACTCAAGAATTTAAGAGAAGATATTCACTAGTTAGGTTCAATTACTACCTGATATCAAAACAAGGTATCAATAACCTTCCAGACCTATGTGAAATTCCAGATTATAGCTCCTACCAATCTTTGAGAAGATAAGTCAAAAATTCGATAAGCAACTAATATTACCTGATAAAATAAGAGTGCTGATCTGATCCTTATTGACACCAACTGAGTGCAACTGTTTCACCAACTGAATCAATCTACAGAACGATCGGGCAGATGACATTAGCACAGGGAAAATCTCATCAAGTTGATTGATACAATTGATATGATAACCTAAATTAGAGATGGAATACTCACTTGTATCCGATTGAATTCTCCAACGAATCACTGCTACTACGTAGCAAATTCGAGGATCTCAAGGTACTGATACATAGATGAAAAGAAAGATTCAAGGAATCCCCAAATAACTCGCAACTTCATCAAACATGGAAAATCCAGGAACTCGTTCATATTGAATTGAATTTGCAATTCAATTTTAGTCAACATAAATCCAAAACTCAACCATATCACAAGAGTTAGTATGGATCTCACCTTTATGGCACAGTATGATGAAGATCCAGATCTCGATCAATTGACCACTGATCTGTTGGGTCTGGATCCTTAAGGTAATGGGTTTACCTTATTACAAGGTAAGGTTTCAACCAAGGTAATGGTTTACCTTACCTTAAGGTAATGGGTTTACCTTATTACAAGGTAAGGTATTGGGTTTACCTAGGTAACTAAGGTTAGATATCTAAGTTATTGGTTAGCTAGTAGCTTAGGATAGATATTAGATATCTAAGATTGGTATCTTGGTAGTTAAAGTATTTATACCTAAACGAAGGTATTGGGTATTCAACTAAGGTATTTGTATTAGGATATCAATAGGGCTAAGATATATGGTATCTTGGGGGTAAGATATAGGTTGGTATCTTACTAGTATCTAGTATCTACGTTAGTGTCTTAGGATGTAGATGAGTGGGTATCCTAAGATACAAATCAGTAACTTAGAGGGTAAATTAGTAGGCTAAGGTAATGTCTAAGGTATTGACAAGGTAATGGGGATTACCTATAGTCTAAGGGTAAGGTATTGGTAGGATATTGAGATAGATTGTTAGATACTAGTCTAAAGTATTAGTAGGATCTATTAACCTAGGTTAGTGAGTTATCTACTAACCTAAGGTAATATATTACTAAGGTAAGGGTATTACCTAGTATCTAAGGTATTGGGTTATCTTGGTAGGTAATGGTTAGACTTGGTTTATCTTGGTAGGTAATGGTTAGACTTGGGTTATCTTGGTAGATAATGGTTAGAAGTGGGTTATCTTGGTAGGTGATGGTTAGAAGTCAGTTATTTTTGTAGGTAATGGTTAGAAGTGGATTATCTGGGTTGGTAATGGTTAGAAGTGGGTTACCTTGGTAGGTAATGGTTAGAAGTGGGTTATCTTGGTAGGTAATTGTTAGGAATATGATACTTGACCTAGATTTTACCCTGTTTGACTAAGGTTGACTGTTTTGACTCAAAGTCAACTGCAAATCAACATTGGACCTAGATTGGATTAGAAGTTGACCAAAAGTCAACTGTAGGTCAACCCTTGTAACACCCAGTTTTTCAATTGAGGGTATTTTGGTCATTTTCAAAATTTTGGAATTATTTTGGGATTTTTATTATTAAATATAATTAATATGATTTTTAGTGATTTTTGGTGATTTTTGGTAGAATTGTTTTGACCCTATATTTGACTTTGACTCATGTTGACTAGGAGACTGTCCTATTGGCTAACCCTAGGTCAAGATACTTTGGTTAGGTTAAGAAACCCTAGTGTGACCTAAGTTATTTATTTCAAGTTCATTAGAATTGGTTTGGGGTGATTAGGAGCTAGTTTGGCCTAAGAATGGCTTGTGTAGTCACAAGTCAAATCATGACTTGAACTAGATAGGACCCAACTAGCTAGCCAAAACCCTAAACCCTAGGCCTATGGCCAACCACATGACAGCCCCTTCCCCTATTTATATCCTCCCAAATTTTAAGGCTAGCCTCTTTTCATTAGGGTTCATCAAGTTTTAGAAAGAGGTAAAGTTCCATCCTTACAAATTCATAGAAAATCCAAATTAACTCCTTTTTCCTTCAAACAAATTCCTATAGTCTCTAAATATTGTTCTCTTGCTGTTGGAAATAAGTTGTGGCAGGAAGCAATCAATTTGGGGAGTTTTTGGTGCTTGGGAGATCCTCTTCTTTGAAGCTTTTTGGAGCCTTGGTCACCTATAGGTATAATCTCCATTATTACTCCTTAAATCCTGTAAAAATCATTTCTAGGTTGCCCTAGCCCTAGCCTAAATGTAGGAATAGGGTTTTCCAAATTTTTGGGTCGATTCATGTCCATTCTGGACACGTATCAGTGTGTGCTGCTAGGTGTTTGATGAAATGCCCCAATGGGCATTTCGTGTGTATTTTGGATTTGTGTTTGAATAGGATTTTAGATTTTGGACTCACTTACACGTTTCCATAGGTTGTGTCAAGTTTTCGTGTCGTGTCGAGTCGTGTCGGGCACGTGTACACGCTGTCATGCACACGCGCGCGCGGGCACTGTGCTTGCCCTGCACTTCGGGGGACACAGCGCCTAGGACACACCACCTAGACATGCGAGACTCGACGTATAGCTAGGGGCTGACACTAACACGTGGCTCCCTAATTTTCAGAGCCCCACGTGTCGTGTCGGACACGCACGAGCGTGCGCACGGGTTTTGCACTGTTTCAGTGGCTGTCACTTTTAGCCTCTGATACGCGTGTCCCGTGTCCTGCACACGCAACATGGACACGTCTCAGGGTGTCCTATCCCTAGACCTACACTAGGTCAACCCAGGGACACAACCACGTGGGTTGTGTCGTGTCGTGTCGTGCACACAAACGACGTGAACACGTGCACGAGGAGCAGCCTGCTGTGCACTGTTTTTGTGTGGTTTAGAACTGGATACGTTTGTGTCCACTTTTGCGGACACAAACAAATCACAGAGCATGTGTGCATTGTGTTTATATTTTACCAACCTTAAAAATTGTATTTTAATTTAATTTTTATAGTTAATTTCTCATTTCCCATTAATTTCTGAAATCGTGAGTATCAGTCTATTTTCTGATTTTTTCCCAGTTTTGTGAATTCAATTTTGTGCAGTCTTTTAACCCATTAAATACTGTTAATTAGTGTAGATTAAAACCCTAACTTGTTCTCCTATATGAGATCTAATAGTGTGTTGGTTTTGGGTTCGTTTTGATGAGAATTGGATTGGAAATCTGAGAATTTTCATTATGTTCTATTAAAGGACTGTTTTGAGTTATTTAAATGAGATTGGACATGTATAATCTGAGTGATTTCTGGGTTTGTTTTACTGAGATTGTTATCATTGTTTTATATGGGTTAAACTGAGATTTAGAGAACTGTTAAATGGTATTCATGTATATATATGAGTTACTGAACTGTTTGGAACCAATGTTAGAAATCTGAATTGTAATATAGGGATACTGTTTGGATATTCAACTGAGATTGGGTGAGGTTTAATTTAGTTATAAACTGATTTTCCTTCTTTTCTTTTAATGACAAGAGCATTGGTTCACATTGTATTTCAATGCTTCTTCATATTAGGCTGAAACTGAGAATTTGAGTTCACTTGTGAACTGTTTTGGGGTTGTCTAAAACTGAATTATGTGTTCTTATATGTGGTATTAACCTAGACATTTTGTTGGGACTGTGTTGAACTAATTTTGGGTTGTTTTGATGTGTTATGGGCTCAAATTCTGAGATTTAAGCTAGGGACTGAAAACTGGGAAATTGTTACTGTTAAACTGTTTTGTGGATTTCCTTGTGAACTAATGTATGTGTTCCTTCAATGTATTTAACCTGAGCATTAGTTGAACTGTTAAAACTGATTTTTTACACTAACCTACACACTAATGTGTATCACAAGCTAGCTCACCCCCCTGTTGCCTTTTGCTCACTGTTCAGTTTTACACTTTATCCACACACATGCCTCACTTGAGTACACTCTTTGCACACACATACATAATTGCTTTTCTCACACAAACACTCACATATACACTCTCTCCCTTTCACTGTTTGTTTTCCTGCACAATGTTACCTATCCACACACCATTTCATGTTGCACACACACATGGTTACTCTCTCTCACTGTTTTGTATGTGACACCATACACTCACACAAGCCTCACTAGTTCACACACCCATATGTGAGTGCCTACCATTATATATATATTAGATATATATATGTGTTATCCAATTAGCCTATCTAAATAGATATTTGTGTATTCCTATATTAGGGTATATTATGATATCTATGTTTATCATATATTAGATATATATGTGTGTTGTATATTAATGTTTTGAAGGTTGTTTTAGCATGGTTTGCCTATTGGCCCATGGTATAGCTTATTAGCCTATGGCCTATGTGGTGGTTACTTAGCTAGTCAGTCTAGATTAGATTTGTTTAGTCTTGTTAAACTTAGATTAGACTTGTTAACCTAGTGTAGACTAGTTTGACTTCTAGGGTTGACCAGAGTTGACTTTGGTCTAAATTGACCTAGATTCATGTAGAACGTATTGTAGTGCATGTTATTACTATTCTGGACTCGTTGTGACTTGTGCTGTTCTAATAGGAGCCAGACACCACTCCTCGGACAGTACATTTCTCTTGGACACTCAGATAGCAGGCGAGTACATTCTCTGATCTTTTCATACTTATCTGGATTATATTCTTGCTCTAGATTACTCTACATGATGCTGAAACGTATCTTCACGGATTAGTACTATATGGATCCCTTCCTGAGATGTTAACCCTCTACGGGTGCATCGAGTATTTCATGTTCATGTACTTTATCATGTGCATCAGGTACTCCTTGTACTCGTATTAGTTCATGTTTTTACATGTTCTCATGTGCTTTCACGTGCCTCATGTACTACTCATTACATGAGTTCACGTATCTTAGTTGTATTCATGTGCTTATGACGTAACTTGAATGAATCCTTGTGTACTGGTTGGGGCGGGGTGAATAGAATTGGTTATGTGAACACTATCCCCAGTAGCTGTATAAATGTGCCTCCATATTTGTATTCATGTGCCCCCAAGCCGTTTACATAACCATTGTGCTCTAAATCATGTAGCCACTTACAGTCTCTACTATCATGTATTTACTTTCAGTTACAAAATATCTCCTGTTTACTCATACTTCCTATTCAGCACTTCCTGTATTTTACTCTATTGCATGATTTATACTTCTAACCTGCTATGAACTGTTTTGAGAGATATGTGCTCGTTCCCGTCCTGACTGGACCTGTTAAAAATTTTACAGTGAATGATGAGGCTCTGGTGTCTATCCCTCTTGGTGCAGCATTAGACATCACTAGTGACTTGGACCTGCTGGCAGTTGATGTTACTTCCTTTAGTTTAGGATTGCCTTACTATTTGGGATTACTGTTTTAGACTTGAGATTTTCTGAGATGTATTTATTAGTCACTTAGATTCTGGATTTGTATCTCTGTGATGTTACATTCCTGGTGGTTATCTATCTTTATCTTTCTATCTCATTCCTGTTCTATCCTAGATGTGGTTGAGTTATATTGTGTTATGTCACCCCCATTCGGGGAGTATAACTGTATATTACCCTTATCTGTTAGATGTTATGACCTAGGACATCGTTCTACCGCCGATGCTGCGGCGTAGGCTGGACGTACCCACGTCATGTGCCCTATTTCTAGGGTGCGGGTCGTGACACATTTTTAGTGGTCGCCCATGCAGGTCGAGTTTATGTAGTGGTATTCGAACTAGAGTATCACTACAGCCTGCAGTAGGATTAGAATATATTTTTAAGGGTACTCAATCACAGTTAGAATTCCTTGAAAGATTCCTGGGACGACCCTTGAGAATCTTATTTAAACTTTAATTTGAATCATTTCCCCTTGTTTGTTCGCTCTCACTCCTTGATTATTGAATTTGATTTTGATGAATCGTTGTTGATTTTGATTTCCTATCGAGATGAATTTTATAGCCTGAGTTACGATACTTTCTGATAACATATATTGACGGGAATACAGGGATGGTAAAATGTCTACATGATTATGGAGCCTGTAGTTTATCGCAACCATATTAGCTGGCGTGGCGGAAACATGGAGACCTGGCTTCGGATGTACGTATCTTGGTTATGAGATTTGGAATTTCTCGCAGCTATACTAGTCGGCATAGCGAGATTTCCAGACGACATGATTGTAGAGGTGCATACCCTAGTTATGGAATCTATCGTTATTTGCAGCCTTTCTTACTGGCATGGCGAGGACTCTGAGTAACATAATTTTGGACAGACGCATATGATTATCAGATTGTATCTTGAGAAGGTTTTAAACATATCATCTCTATCGTACCATTCTGTTGTATAATTGTACCCCATCATCAAATAAGTTAGGAGTAGGAGTATGAGTAGGAGTAGCTTAGCTATTATTATAAGATTGTGTAACTTCTTGCTATAATTCTTCCTAATACAATGAATTGGTGTTTCTGCTAGACCTTAACTTAGATTGATGTTATAGCTCTGGTTTCAAATAGTTCATTCTTTAAACAGATAGGCAGAACAGATTTTATCATTATTTTCTTCTTGCCATGGATTCTGGTATTACCCTAAAATATAGTGGACACAGATACTTGTCTGACACGTATGCATACTACACTTGTTTACCAACCTATCTAAATGCATGTTAATATGATTAATGTTAAGTTCTCAAATTCTAGTATTCTAATATAGTGCAGTATCAGTGACTAGTTTTATGTTTCTCCATATTAAATTCATAATTTAAATTTAAATTTCATGTTATTAGTTGCTTACATCACTACACATGTATGTTATATACAGGGCTTTATTTCAAAAAAAAAAAAATTTTGTTGAGTTTTGTGTTGAATTGTCAAATCTGAGACTGTGTACATAGTAAACCCTTAACCTTGGATTCTAAGAGTTTAGTTCAAATTGCAGTTTTAAATTGTAATGTTTTGAGCCGTATACATTGCTGTGAGTAGGTATATAATGTTAGGTTTCATAACCCTTGCATGTTAGGTTGTGGTTGTGGTAAACATTGAGTTGGTTTTGATGTTCGAATTCTCCAAAATTTTGAAAATCGAATTCATGATTACATTTTTACACTGCTTCAATATGTGTAGTTCAATTTCAGATTTAATTTGTAATAATGAGCTAAACTGAATGACTGAACCCCTTTATTTCAAGTTTTAACCCATGTACACTTAACACTCTACACTAATGTTCATAACTGCCATAAAAACCTAACCCTTCATCTCTATGTTATGTTCATGTAGCCATATAGGTATACTTATATATATGGTTAGCCATGCATGTTATGAATAAATAGCTTGTGCCTTGTAGATTGCTTAACTAATATGCCATGAATAGTGTAACTTGATAACTATAGTTGAGACCCAAATCCTCCTATAACACCTTCATGTATATGCCACAAATCACATGACCCTTGCTTAATGTTAGCTTTTCCCCTAACACTCTCTCTTCTATATATATTAGATTGTGATTGGTTTCAATGCTATTGACTTTCGTTCCTTAAAAACTTTTGATTTTGATCTTCTTAAATGGTACCCTTTATAGATGATTAGTAGTTGTCTTATTTTATTTTCTTGATAAATACCAGTTTTACATATAGGATGGTAGACTGCTGTACAGCCTTATGATTGTTGTGTTTTACCTTTTCCAGTATGGCACCCATGACCCGAGCCTGTCGCCTGAGAGCAGCTGTAACTACTGATAGTGTGCTTCCACCTCCTATTGCTCAGGAGGTAGTGTCCCCTCAGGCTGACCCAAGGGTAGTGGCACCTCCCTCCATCGAGGAGGTGCCAGCATCCTTACCAGAGAGTCTTCCTCCACCACCTGTTACTCAGGAGAGAGTGGCAGTCTCATCTGAGACCAAGAGTTCTTCCCCATCTCCTCCTCTGCCTCCAGGAGCAGTACCCCATACCATACCCTCGGCAGGTTTGTTTTCTGACGGAGCTCAAATATCCAGACTTCTCCGGGATGTGTTGGAGACATAGAGAGTTCAGACTGAGATCCTGAAGGAGCAGGGTCGTGGGATCCAACTGCTGTAGGATTTGGTACATTCAGGAGGGGAGCCTAGTTCTAAGAGGCCGAGGAGCAGTGTATACCCAGAGCCTCGTGAGCATCCAGACTATCAGCCAAGACCAGCCTACCCAGTCCAGACTCCTGTTCAGCAGAGGCCAGCTGAGAGAGTTCCTACCTGCGCCTTCTGTAAGAAGCCTGGACATGTGTGGGCCATCTGTAGGAAGAGAAGAGGAGTGTGCCTGTTGTGTGGGTCAGCTGCACACAGACTGCGAGACTGTCCTGCTGCACTTATCTCAGCCAGGACTCCGCCTTCGGGAGGGAGTTCCAGCCATCAGACCTAGTTGGAGGTGAGTCTTTGACCTATATCTTAGGCAGTCTTTGAAATTGATACACTCTACCATATTGTTGTATGTTTTGATACCTTGTGATTGCCTAGTACTGTAGCATGTTAGTGTAACTAGATGAGACCCCAGACTGATATTACATGTCATGACCCCATAAGTTACATTTTTTCCAACTGAATGATTTAAATAGGTTCTGAGATTTTGATTGTGGGGGTTTGACCTAGAAGGGGTACGATCATCTTAATTTCGAGGACGAAATTTTTCTAAGGTGGGTAGGATTGTAACACCCAGTTTTTTAATTGAGGGTATTTTGGTCATTTTCAAAATTTTGGAATTATTTTGGGATTTTTATTATTAAATATAATTAATATGATTTTTAGTGATTTTTGGTGATTTTTGGTAGAATTGTTTTGACCCTATATTTGACTTTGACTCATGTTGACTAAGAGACTGTCCTATTAGCTAACCCTAGGTCAAGACACTTTGGTAAGGTTAAGAAACCCTAGTGTGACCTAAGTTATTTATTTCAAGTTCATTAGAATTGGTTTGGGGTGATTAGGAGCTAGTTTGGCCTAAGAATGGCTTGTGTAGTCACAAGTCAAATCATGACTTGAACTAGATAGGACCTAACTAGCTAGCCAAAACTCTAAACCCTAGGCCTATGGCCAGCCACATGACAGCCCCTTCTCCTATTTATATCCTCCCAAATTTTAAGGCTAGCCTCTTTTCATTAGGGTTCATCAAGTTTTAGAAAGAGGTAAAGTTCCATCCTTACAAATTCATAGAAAATCCAAATTAACTCCTTTTTCCTTCAAACAAATTCCTATAGTCTCTAAATATTGTTCTCTTGCTGTTGGAAATAAGTTGTGGCAGGAAGCAATCAATTTGGGGAGTTTTTGGTGCTTGGGAGATCCTCTTCTTTGAAGCTTTTTGGAGCCTTGGTCACCTATAGGTATAATCTCCATTATTACTCCTTAAATTCTGTAAAAATTATTTCTAGGTTGCCCTAGCCCTAGCCTAACTGTAGGAATAGGGTTTCCCAAATTTTCGGGTCGATTCATGTCGATTCTAGACACGTATCAGTGTGTGCTGCTAGGTGTTTGATGAAATGCCCCAATGGGCATTTCGTGTGTATTTTGGATTTGTGTTTGAATAGAATTTTAGATTTTGGACTCGCTTACACGTTTCCATAGGTTGTGTCGGGTTTTTGTGTCGTATCGAGTCGTGTCGGGCACGTGTACACGCTGTCGTGCACACGCGCGCGCGGGCACTGTGCTTGCCCTGCACTTCGGGGGACACATCGCCTAGGATACGCCACCTAGACATGCGAGACTCGACGTGTAGCTAGGGGCTGACACTGACACGGGGCTCCCCAATTTTTAGAGCCCCACGTGTCGTGTCGGACACGCACGAGCGTGCGCACGGGTTTTGCACTGTTTCAGTGGCTGTCACTTTTAGCCTCTGATACGCGTGTCCCGTGTCCTGCACACGCAACATGGACACGTGTCAGGGTGTCCTATCCCTAGCCCTACACTAGGTCAACCCTGGGACACAACCACGTGGGTTGTGTCGTGTCGTGTCGTGCACACAAACGACGTGAACACGTGCACGAGGAGCAGCCTGCTGTGCACTGTTTTTGTGTGGTTTTGAACTGGACACGTTTGTGTCCACTTTTGTGGACACAAACAAATCACAGAGCATGTGTGCATTGTGTTTATATTTTACCAACCTTAAAAATTGTATTTTAATTTAATTTTCATAGTTAATTTCACATTTTCCATTAATTTCTGAAATCGTGAGTATCAGTCTATTTTCTGATTTTTTCCCAGTTTTGTGAATTCAATTTTTTGCAGTCTTTTAACCCATTAAATAATGTTAATTAGTGTAGATTAAAACCCTAACTTGTTCTCCTATATGAGATCTAATAGTGTGTTGGTTTTGGGTTCGTTTTGATGAGAATTGGATTGGAAATCTGAGAATTTTCATTATGTTCTATTAAAGGACTGTTTTGAGTTATTTAAATGAGATTGGACATGTATAATCTGAGTGATTTCTGGGTTTGTTTTACTGAGATTGTTATCACTATTTTATATGGGTTAAACTGAGATTTAGAGAACTGTTAAATGGTATTCATGTATATATATGAGTTACTGAACTGTTTGGAACCAATGTTAGAAATCTGAATTGTAATATAGGGATACTGTTTGGATATTCAACTGAGATTGGGTGAGGTTTAATTTAGTTATAAACTGATTTTCCTTCTTTTCTTTTAATGACAAGAGCATTGGTTCACATTGTATTTCAATGCTTCTTCATATTAGGCTGAAACTGAGAATTTGAGTTCACTTGTGAACTGTTTTGGGGTTGTCTCAAACTGAATTATGTGTTCTTATATGTGGTATTAACCTAGACATTTTGTTGGGACTGTGTTGAACTAACTTTGGGTTGTTTTGATGTGTTATGGGCTCAAATTCTGAGATTTAAGCTAGGGACTGAAAACTGGGAAATTGTTACTGTTAAACTGTTTTGTGGATTTCCTTGTGAACTAATGTATGTGTTCCTTCAATGTATTTAACCTGAGCATTAGTTGAACTGTTAAAACTGATTTTTTACACTAACCTACACACTAATGTGTATCACAAGCTAGCTCACCCCCCCTGTTGCCTTTTGCTCACTGTTCAGTTTTACACTTTGTCCACACACATGCCTCACTTGAGTACACTCTTTGCACACACATACATAATTGCTTTTCTCACACAAACACTCACACATACACTCTCTCCCTTTCACTGTTTGTTTTTCTGCACAATATTACCTATCCACACACCATTTCATGTTACACACACACAGGGTTACTCTCTCTCACTGTTTTGTATGTGACACCATACACTCACACAAGCCTCACTAGTTCACACACCCATATGTGAGTGCCTACCATTATATATATATTAGATATATATATATGTGTTATCCCATTAGCCTATCTAAATAGATATCACTACAACAAAATTGCTTAATAACGACACTTTAATGACGACACTTCTAAAATAAGTGTCATTAAATTTATTTTATGACGACACTCTCCATAAATGTGTCATGGTAATAGAATATTTATTAACATTTATGACACTTTTTTAAAAGTGTCGTAGACATAGATTTTAACGACATTATTAAAATGTCCTATAATATTAAATGATAATGAGGACACATATTTTAAGTGTCATCTTGAAATTACTCTTTCCAGAAGGCGGGAATATGCCCGCTCATATTTTTTTCCAATCCCAAATCCCATAAAATAGAAACAACTTCCTCCTCTCCATCCACCCTTTGCCATTTCCATTTTTATTTCATTACCAATCCCAAATCCTCTCTATCCACCTTCACGGTGCCGAGGGTCTTCATGAAGAAGTTGGTAGCATTCCCAAGGACCGAGCGAAGGAGAATCAAGAAGACCATCCCGGGGCCGATCGAGGCATACTCCTGCCCCTAAGAATGTGATAATCTCCATGATGAGTCTCTCGATGGGCAGGATGGAACCATTATCAGAGGGACGAGCAATAAAGGGGAAGAAGGTGATTGGGGAAGTCCAGAGAATGGGATCGGGGGCAGGATCATGGACTTCGTGGGGTTGCGGTCGATGTCCAAGAAGGAAAAGGACGACGAGGCCCTCTGTTGAGTCAAGGTCGTCAACCGGCATGACGTCTACTTGATGGAGTTCGCTTCGGAAAACGACTACCTACGACTGAAGAGAGTGAGGGTGTGGCACTTCTGCTTCGATGAGTCCTTTCCGATTCTACACTGCGGTATAAAGTCTACTTCACTCCGTAATTGATTCTCGATTATTACTTGTTCAATTGTTCATTCATGCAATAGCAACTGACATAAGCAAGAGTATAAGGAAAGGTCTGAATAACAATGATCCCCTCAATGAACTCTATACAAATTTCCAAACAAGTTCTGACCTCCCTCTTACAGTCAAATTGTTCGATAAAATGTCCAGTACGTAAGTTCTTTATTTCAGCTGAATGGTTCCTTAAACATCTATTTATTTCTGCACATAAGGTGTTCGACTAATTGCTTATCTCAGATTTTTTTTTTTTTTAGGGGCTTTACTTGGAGAAGTTATATGAGTCATATGAGGATAATTAGAAGAAGAGGTAGATGAGGATGAGGATGAGGATGGCAAAGGTGTTGTTCTCTGTCTAGAGGAGGGTATTAATGGAAGTATATTAGACCACATTGAGGTTTTCAGTGGGACTAACAATACTGTCGGTGACAATCTGCGTGTTATGCATCTTGGTTTATTTGGATCAAGACGCCAAGGGCATACCACATCTATTTACAATCTTCTTGGTAGAGCTGGCGATCATTGGGGTCATCTTGAATACCCCTTTTGGAGGATCCTTCGTCCCTTCGGCACTTATTTCATCAGAGAGTGGTAAGTGTCGTAAATTTTGAAATGGAACATCTTTTTGGGTGCAATTTAATCTTTGAACATGAGTAGTGATAACATAATGTGACTTATAATTTTCTCGAAACACAATTTAAAGTTCATAATTTAAAAGAATTTGTGAATACAAAAAGGTTCCGAAAATATTATGCTCACATCTAGTGTTTTTCTGCTTCATTAGTTTCTGTCCCAAGGGAATATAGTTGATATGGCCTTCTCAGATAGGCACCATGAGAGTAATTCTACACGATTGGATGCTTTGGACTCTTAGGAATGGGAGGCATGGTCATCATTTCAATATGTGGTTAGATAATAACCATCAACGAGTTAGTGCTTATGATGCTATAACATTAGACCCGTTGGCTCGATTGTCTTTGTTAGGATCTTGGCTCCAACTCACTTGATATCAGACGGACTTAATAGATGGCATGTGTGTTTGATATATGATATTTTGGTTCTTCACCGTTATGCTATTACTCAGCTTGGCTGGCTAATTTTAACTATCTAAATATCATCCATCTCCAGTTGTCCAAAATTTGCATCCTGTTCTTCTAAGTTGTCTCAACCCAGCTTTCAAAAGATCAAGCCGCATTTTCCAACCCGCATGTCAGTTCATCTAAATTTTCATTTTTTAAGTTTGAAACCCATGATCCTAGATCCGATGTGGATTTTATTCCTGAATCCAACTTTTCACGACCTGCTGCTCCTGCGACAACCTCTTCTTTCTCCAGTTCCTTCCTGCCATACTTTTCAAAATACAAATCAGATGACTACTTTACTGCTTCCTCTTCATATAGAATACCTTGGAATACCTACAGTAGCAGATACTTGTTTGTCTTATAAACCTTCGAGTTGTATTTTTTTGTTTGATTAAATTATAATAGTTTTCTCCTGTCAGCTCAAGGTTACACCTAGAGTAACACCACCATAGATCAACAATCTAAATCATATACTCCTGTCAGGAGATAAATACTATTTTTTTGTTACAAGTCGCTAATATTTTCATGGGATAATTGTGATTCTGATTGAAAAGCTGCAACTTATAAGTTTCTTGACATATTGAAGATTGTGATAATTTTGCTGCTCATTGTTATTACCCCTTTTTCAGACATCATAGAGTTGTTATTTTTCATATTGCAGGATGTGGCCTGCTCAGCTGAAGCTAAAAGGCATCTGCAAAGAACCTTTTTACACTCATTGCCTGGGAAGCCCATGCGCCTGGAGTATCCTTTCCCCAATAAAACTGTGCTTAAGGTGTTTATACTATATGTCTCTTGATAATGTTAATTCTGTGAGAGCATTACTTGGCGTGACATATGGCATGGCTTGCATCTTGGAAGATGCAGGTTCAGGTCTCGCAAGCATCCTCTCCATAAACTTGGTTATTAGTTGCATTTGGTTGCCTTCATTGACAAGAGCCTTGTGGCACTAGGGTGCTCCATTAGATTGCTTGTTCCTTAACAAAATGCTTGGGTATGCAAAATCACGCATGGAACTGAAAGGATGTGAAAGGAAAACATAAGTTCAACTCCTTCCAAACTTGTCATTCTACGATTTGTACTGATGCTTCCATTGGTATCGGTAGCCAGCTGTCATTGGTTAATAAAAGGTAATATCATATGTAATTCTAGTTAGGTTATACCCATTCCTGAAAAGAAACTTAATAATTTTATGGTTGCTTGTTCTCCACATAGAGTTTCTTGCTACTTATGTGCACATTTGTCTTGTTCTTAATTTGTTTTAAAACTTCCCTGAATAACTGATGTTCTATATTTCTCTTATATTGATAACAAGTTCAGGAAGATTAAACATATGTCGCACTTTCTCTTAGTTGTATGTTATATAGATCACATGTAAAATGATGCATTTAGGATTACTCTTGTTCAATCAGTTGACCATTACAGATCTACTAGTTGATATTTATTTTGAATGGTTGGCATTGTTCATTAAAAAACATAATACATTTCATAATGGAGGATAAATATATTACTAGCTTTTAATATCCTGCCTATATTTTGTAGAGGAGAGGTTAGGTTGAAAAGCCATTTTTAGTTATACATGAAACAACAATGTGAACTATATTTTATTATTTTTGTTTGAAAGAACATATTCTATCTTATTTTTATTTCTGTTTTGCTAGTATCATGGTGACTATTCACTAAAAAACGAGCATTAGAAGAAATTTTGAACTCATAGAGGAGGAACTAATAAAGTTGAATACTCTATTAATAGCAATGTTAGAGGCAAGTAATGCTCGAACAACATATTTATTCTAGATCATGAGATTCATCATATCCTAGTTTTGAAATTTGTACGAGTTCTGTGCTAGAGATAATATTTCCCTGCATTCTTCAACAGATATAATCTTCTGGGTAGCATTTGCCTTTTCTGCTTCCGAATGCCCAGTGAACAACTATACCAGATTTCTCATAGGAAATATAGAATTTGACTAGTATAAAGAAGCTCTTAAATAAAAGCTGACATTTGGGTATAAGAAGAAATGATTTATCATATATTATATATATAGCACTTCTATTGTGTTACCTACATATATTTATTTTGAAATAAAAGATAGTGGAAACTCATTGAACACATTCCGTTAATTGTTTAACGTTGTAAGTCTATTTTTTGGCCCTTGTGTGCATGACCTCAAAATTGCAGAACTAGGAAAAGGTACCAATCATTGTGAATATTTGGTTCTGGCCTTGAGTCATAGTCCTCACAGCAATGGGAAGGCTTCTATGATGATGAAACTGATGATAAGGCTATGAAATAGATTGTTAAGCATGACAAGCAAGGCTAAATGTCAAACATGTTTAAACATTC
The DNA here is from genome assembly GCA_029216955.1 of Iris pallida. Lineage (NCBI taxonomy): Eukaryota > Viridiplantae > Streptophyta > Magnoliopsida > Asparagales > Iridaceae > Iris > Iris pallida. The sequence goes on from JANAVB010044419.1 coordinate 17,271,344, forward strand.
AAAAGTGAAGATTTCTCAGCTGTCAGTATCTTACAGTACATGATACCTATCTTACGAAGTGGTACACTACAACCTTAAAATGTACGACACAATGAGCAATATGAAGGGGACAATTATCTTATGATACAATTTCTGTATATGATTGATATCATCCAATGCAGTGTATCAACCGATACAAAAGAATCATATTAAAATCAACTAAATGTGTTAACCTGAACCTGACTTTTAAGTGGTTTTGAAATTAATGGTTCTATAATCCTGATACAACATCTCTAAAACTAGATGTGAATACTCATATTACCTTTTGAAACTCTTTTTAATTTCTTCATTCAAAAAATCTTCTCTTCCGAGCAAACTTTTGGAAGAGCATCTCGTTTCCGGCATCCTCCTTCAATTTCTAGCATCTCCAACAATGACATTCAACATTTAGAAAGATGGTATATAGGATCGCTAGAAATTTCAACAATTCTAACAAGTTTTTATTCTTAGAGAAGGAAATTTATTTATTTTAGCATTTCTCAATTTTTAGATTTCTTGACCCTTTCATGTTTTGGATCTTCTCTTTGAGTTTTTTCACCCACAGTTTCTAGGATTATAACTAGTTATAAATTGTATAGAAATTTCCAAATTGGAATTCGTAACATTAACATTTTTGAATATGAACTCAGTGATTGGTATGATTAAGTTCTTATTAATGATGCTCCTTATTGTTCCTTAATGAATTAAAATTATCTATATATGTAATGTTATATTATTTTCAAATTTCCTATCTATCTTACAGTACACAATACCAATGCAATAATGAAACAAAGCGATGGACAATACACACCTTGAATTGACAACGTAGGTCAAGATCTAATGGAGAGCAGAACCTTTTATTCCATAGTCACAAAGTTCAGCATTCGGGAATATAATTCGGCAAGGTTAAATAATTTGCAGTTCAGAAATATCCAGAAAGTTCTGCAAATTTTCTGAAAAGGTTGCATTATAATAAACATTATAGATAAATTAAACAGTATGTTCTTCAACTTGTATAAAAGTCATTTCATTAAGGTATATAATTAGTATGTTTTTAAAGTTGTATAAAAATAGTATACCATATTATTTTCTCTAATTTGTTCTCTATTGAATCCTTTTCTGCATACCTTCAAATAAAATCCCATTTACCACCTTGCTGTCCTTTAGTATTACTTTTTTTTTCCCATCTTAATTCTTTCAATTATACTCGTGTATGTAAGTGTTGCTCAAATTCCTACATTTGGCATTTGTAAAGTTCCAAAGTAGGTACTTCTCAAGAGAAACATATAAATAGATAAATAAAGCCACAGCACCGACCCCTTTACACATATCTGGAATCCTGGATTCTCACCTTGAGAAGCTTATCTTCACCAGGCTGGACTTCTCGCTTTTTCTGTGAACTCTTACATGTCAATTTTTGGTGCTCATGAATCTATGTTTCTTGTTGTTTAATCATATCCTACAATATATCGTGGGAACTCCCAATTTCTGCTCCAGATGTGTCAGTTTTTCTTGTGCACTATTGCTGTTTCTTTTTTTTTATAAGGCTAATTGGTTTGACTGTCTGAACATTCTTTGCTCTCCTATTGGCTATGCAATCTATTATGATGTTAACTTGATATTCTGGGAGTCTCCTCGCTTAACCCCCCAATAGAGAACATTGTGCAATTGCTAATGTTGCAACTGAGCTACCCTGGGTCCTGAACTTGTTTTGGTAGTACCATATCCTCCTCCATGCATTCTATTTTTATGTTGTTGTGACTAAATTACCAAGGTTCTCTCCTTTGACAATGTTGTCACTAAATCATCAATAGCTTGTATCATGCCTGTAACAACATCTTAATATTTACTTTCATTTGGTGTATATTGTGCCAACAAGCTTCTCTTAGCCATCTTCCCTAGGTGCTTCAAATTGCTGTTGTTCTTACCATATCTTGAGCTTGCCGTAGTCACAAGTTTGGCATTTGGAATAATTCAGCGAGTTTGCGAAGTTCAGAATTTGGCAAAAGTTTGAAGTCGATATATAAATTTAGACTTCCAGGTTTTAAGCCTCTTCTCGATAAAGTTGGGGGCTGTTGGAGTTAGCCCTCCAAACCACAGTTTTTGGTATCGGTTGATTCATATGTATTGTGTTGTGTTATATAAGATGCTTTCTTTCTAATTCCTTGCAATTTCATCTAACGACTAATCAGCTGAACCTTTCTTTCTTTTCCAGGTTCCTCATGACAGAAATCCTCTTTTGCCCATTTAATGTAATTCTTAAGGCATGATCTTAATTCGGATGAGGACGCTAAGAAGTAGTTTTAGTGGAATTCTTACATATCATGTAATAGACATTGTTAGTCTCAAACAAGTTGAATACTATATTCTTGTAATTTTTTATTAACATTTTGTATGGATTGAAGTTTTTTAATATATTACTTTTGGTTAATTATTTGTGCTCATGGCTGATTTTGGTTATATATATATATATATATATATATATATATATATATATATATATATATATATATATATATATATATATATATATATATTGATGTTTTGAAGGCATTTAAAATTTGTCGTTGAACTCGGTCTACATGATACATAAAAAGTGCTATGAATAATATTCATGACATTTACTAAATGTCATTGAGTGATTTTAGATGACATTTATAAGGTATCATAATTTTGACGGTACATTCTAAGATGACACTAGTAAAGTGCCCTCACTAAAATCTTTAGGTGACATATAAAAAGTGCCATAAAAATTTATTCATGACATTTATTAACTGTCATTGAATGCTTGTAGATGACACTTATAAAGTGTCATAATTTTGACGACACTTATTAGCTGCCACTGAAGGATGTTAAGAAGACAACAATGAAGTGCCGTGAAATAAGCATTACACGACATTCAAAAAGTGTCGTCATAAAGTTATTACATGACACTTTTGTAGTGTCGTTGAAAGAAAAAATATTTCTATGACACCCCCTCTAGACAGCACCAAAAAAGTGCCATGGAAAGTCATTAACGACACTTTTCGAGTGTCGTTAAAACACTTTTTTGTTGTAGTGTATTTGTGTATTCCTATATTAGGGTATATTATGATATCTATGTTTATCATATATTAGATATATATGTGTGTTGTATATTAATGTTTTGAAGGTTGTTTTAGCATGGTTTGCCTATTGGCCCATGGTATAGCTTATTAGCCTATGGCCTATGTGGTGGTTACTTAGCTAGTGAGTCTAGATTAGATTTTTTTAGTCTTGTTAAACTTAGATTAGACTTGTTAACCTAGTGTAGACTAGTTTGACTTCTAGGGTTGACCAGAGTTGACTTTGGTCTAAATTGACCTAGATTCATGTAGAACGTATTGTAGTGCATGTTATTACTATTATGGACTCGTTGTGACTTGTGCTGTTCTAATAGGAGCCAGACACCACTCCTCGGACAGTACATTTCTCTTGGACACTCAGATAGCAGGCGAGTACATTCTCTGATCTTTTCATACTTATCTGGATTATATTCTTGCTCTAGATTACTCTACATGATGCTGACACGTATCTTCACGGATTAGTACTATATGGATCCCTTCCTGAGATGTTATCCCTCTACGGGTGCATCGGGTATTTCATGTTCATGTACTTTATCATGTGCATCAGGTACTCCTTGTACTCGTATTAGTTCATATTTTTACATGTTCTCATGTGCTTTCACGTGCCTCATGTACTACTCATTACATGAGTTCACGTATCTTAGTTGTATTCATGTGCTTATGACGTAACTTGAATGGATCCTTGTGTACTGGTTGGGGCGGGGTGAGTAGAATTGGTTATGTGAACACTATCCCCAGTAGCTGTATAAATGTGCCTCCATATTTGTATTCATGTGCCCCCAAGCCGTTTACATAACCATTGTGCTCTAAATCACGTAGCCACTTACAGTCTCTACTATCATGTATTTACTTTCAGTTATAAAATATCTCCTGTTTACTCGTACTTCCTATTCTGCACTTCCTGTATTTTACTCTATTGCATGATTTATACTCCTAACCTGCTATGAACTGCTTTGAGAGATATGTGCTTGTTCCCGTCCTGACTGGACCTGTTGAAAATTTTACAGTGAATGATGAGGCTCTGGTGTCTATCCCTCTTGGTGCAGCATTAGACATCACTAGTGACTTGGACCTGCTGGCAGTTGATGTTACTTCCTTTAGTTTAGGATTGCCTTACTATTTAGGATTACTGTTTTAGACTTGAGATTTTCTGAGATGTATTTATTAGTCACTTAGATTCTGGATTTGTATCTCTGTGATGTTACATTCCTGGTGGTTATCTATCTTTATCTTTCTATCTCATTCCTGTTCTATCCTAGATGTGGATGAGTTATATTATGTTATGTCACCCCCATTCGGGGAGTATAACTGTATATTACCCTTATCTGTTAGATGTTATGACCTAGGACAGCGTTCTACCGCCGATGCTGCGGCGTAGGCTGGACGTACCCACGTCACGTGCCCTATTTCTAGGGTGCGGGTCGTGACAACCCTTGACCTAGTATGATCTAGATTGACTTGGTTTGATCTTGTTTGACCTAGTTTGACTTTGTTAGACCTAGTATGACTTAGATTTACTTAGATTGACTTAGCTTGACCTAGTTTGTTCTAGTTTGACTTTGTTAGACCTAGTATGACTTAGTATGACTTAGTTTGATTTATTTTGATTTAGTTTGACTTAGTTGACTTGGTGAGACTTAGTTTAACTGAGTTTGACCTAGATTTGTATAGCATATACTAAAAATCATGTCATATACTGTTAAATCCTAATTAACTCATGATATCTCATCTTTAGGTCTGTGACATGACTTTGAGCATCTATTCTTTCTGACAGCTCAGGATCGCAGGCGAGTACATTTACTGATAGTTTTCATTGTCTTGATATCTTCTATATCCGATTCAGTTGTAATGTCTTATTTGATTTCCGACACGATGGTTCATGGACTAGTATACGTCGGATCCTGTCATAAGATGTTATTCCTAGACTTTCATGGTATATTGGTACATTGTTCTATCTTGTTTTTCTTGTACTTGTATAGACACCAATTTGGGAGTGGGCTGGCCCCCTGCTTTTGAATCCCGTGTCATGACGTGACATGTCCGTATCCATTATACTACTCGGGGATGGAGATTTATTAGAGGTTATGTGATCAATACTCTCATGTCACTATTCTTGTGCTTGCGTCACCCTCACTGCACGTAGGGTGTAGCGAGATCTTATATTTTTTGTGCCCGCTTTCAATGTTGGCCGGCTTGACTCTTCTTGAGATTTTCTTGTGATAGCCAGGCCAAATGCAATAGCCTGATCATGTCTCCCAAGCCGATCACATAGCAATCTAATATCTCATGGCACCATTTTATGTTTACATTTATACATCATATATCCCTGTTACATTCTATATTCCTGTATTTCAAACCATGACATGATATCCAGTTTACATATCATGTTTATATTTCATGTCTTGATATTTCATTTTGTTTTCTATTATAATTATCTCTTATAGAATTTGTCAATTCATATGGAACTGCTGTTAGTGTTTGTACTTTCTCATATCCTGACAGGATAATTCCGTTGATGTTTACAGATGATCTATAGGCCGACTGGTCGACCTTCTATGGCTATGGTATAGATGGCGAGTACGAGTAGTATATTTCCTTGGAGCCGGTGCTCTTAGAGGACGCACCGTCTGCTTAGACAAGTTAGATAGGCTTGCCTGGACTGTGATCCAGCTAGTACTTCAGACTTGTAGTATATATATTATTTGGGATTTCTGCTATATTTTTAACACTAAACTTGTGTGGGATCTTGCATCTATTCCTGTTATTTTCCTTCTATCATATCTTTCATATTTCGTGCTATCTTTCTTAGTTATCTTGTGATTGAGTTGTGACATTATATACCTCTGTACGGAGATGACAGGTACCTTTATATTGTGTCTAGATGTTGTATGTTATAAATGACCTATACAGCATTCTACTGCCGATATTGCGGTGTAAGCTGGACGTACCCACGTTCTCGTGCCCCTACTTAGGGTGCGGGTCGTGACACGTTGGCACGACCGCGTCATTGAGACACAGAGTTCAGGTAAATCACTAAGTGGTGAGGCACGACCTCGATTAAGTTACACGAAGGAATTTGTGGCACGACTACGTCGTTGATGTACAACATAGGCCAGCCGTCTATGTTCTAAAATTGATCCTAAGGAAAGAATAGAAAGACGATCATAAGGGGCTTATGTTGCACAAATTAAATGAACGTGTTAATATTTTTTATGGGTGGACGAGGAGCTCATCCCACCAGTACAGTTGAGTACTGACACCAACACAGTATTTATGTGCAAGCACAGGTACAAGCTCGTTGGCGCGGAGGTCGCTTGGATGTGTCGAGGCATGGAGTTCTTTGTTATTTTGAAGCATGCGGCCGCCTGGAGTCTGGACTTATACGAGACATAATGTATGAACATCACCTATTTGAATCATCCGCTGGATCGTCAATTGTATTGAGGGATGAGAGAGAGCTGAGTGATTGTAATTAGAGAGAAAAGTGAGCATGAGTGACTTGTAAATCTTAGCCACGGGCCACATTATAATCTTTGTTTCAATATCAATAAAGAACATCTTTTGAATGACTAGTATTTTGTTCTAAATTTCTATTGGCATATTTAATTTTCGTGGCTTGGAAATTCTGTGCGACGATCCCGTCGCAGTCGCTGTAATCGGCCGTTATGGAATCCGCCTTACACGAGCGCAAACTAGGCTCGTGTGGCATCATGCCTTAGCGAGGATGATCGGTCCTATGGGACCGGGACATGGCAGACCGGGACACCGTTGGTTTGCCAGTCTATATATGTAAAAACTCTATGTTGCCGCCAGTATGAACTGGTACACCGTCGGTATGCCGAAAAGTGTCACAGCAGCTTTTCAACCGAAAAGAGGAATCACAAGTCGATATTCAATCGGTATACCGGCGGTATACCTGTCACGCCCCAGAACCAGAATACTGGAGAGCGGGGGCAGACATAGCCAGCTACGTATATGAAATGGAATCCATCTCGCTATACGGTCACGGCTGTCTAGATACAAGAGGGTTTATCTACAAGCCAACAGTCTCTTAAGGTCATGAACAAGCCTAGTGTCTCAATCACAAGCAAGTAAGTAAATGTTACAAGATGTATGATCATTAAATATACAATAATAAGGCGTCCCAAATATTACATATTCAGCTGATCGTGAAGCTAGTCATTACAAAATGTTAGGACTAGCAAGAGTTTAGTCATACATGATCAACCCTAGGATCTGTTAATCATGTTACAGCCCGTAGGCAGACAGTAAGTAAGTGCAATCGAGCTAAACATGTGCTCGTCGGCTAAACGCCTCAAAAGAATATTTTACAATAGAGTGGGAGAGCCAAAAATAACCCACTCGTTGCCAGGGTTCCGTCTAGTGGCCACCATCTGGCTGGGGGGTCGGTAGATCCTCTGGAGCTGCTCCGAAATCTGGCCACACAAAATCAGCTGGATCAGACCCCAGAAAGAGCAAGTGCCACAAAGGAGGCTTCACTTAAGAACTAAAACCAGCAATCAGCACAAGATAAAAATAAAGTAAGAACTGGAAATAAAGAAAATACACCAGGATGATATACGACGAGATAACTATGGAACTTTTCAGATAACTAGGTTACAACCCGTAAACCAAACAAGGACCGGGGTTGTAACCCTTCGTCTGAACAGAACTTGGAATTCTCACCATTTATCGGTAAAATAAATGCAAGCATTCTGGTCATGCAGTAATCTGGAACAGGATCAGGGCAAGACTAGACTGGTTAGACTCCGTCCAATCACTTCACGGCCAAGCAAGAACTACGGCTTGATACTTTAACTAACTAGGGTTGTCACAAGTCTAATTACTAACAAAATGCAGTGAGATTATTCCACAGCCACAAGCCCTGCAGACCATCCAGGTTATCCGGGTTAAATGATTAGAGTTGAATTCAGGTGGGTACATCGTCCGGGAAACGAATGTACCCTTAGGTAGCTTGAAGGGTGCAACACATGGCAGTGTGCTGGAAATGTGCCCTACTCGACGGCAAGCTACAGATCCCAAGGCGTGCCCAGGTAATGGGATTGCCTGTAGCTGGGAAATCTCGTCATGACTAATGTATTAATCTAGTTATTAGCCTTAGTCCATTTTAGTAGGTACTCCTGACCGTGGTACTCAGGAGTCCATGTCCTAGACATGATGCAAGACAGGACTGATTTATTTATAAAAACACAATCGCCCACGGTGTCCAGATTAATTATACAGGTCATGTCATGTCAGGTAGCCGTCGCAACAGTTATTCGAGATAATCATGTCAGGTTTATCATATCAAGTGTACTAGTCAGGAGTGCGCCACGACGGGCCACTATCAGGTCATGTCAGGTTATTATGTCAGGAGTGCACCACTACGGGTCACAATCACATCATGCTCAATTATCAATTCCAAACATATCAAGTAAATTTATGATTATCAAGTTCAGGACAAAAGGCGTAAGGATATAAAATGGACGTTAAATATCTAATAAAATATCAATATACAAGGCTATAGAAGATCCAGGGTAATCAGGCTACGCTCAGGTCAAGCTACGCTCAGGTCAGGCTACGCTCAAGTCAGGCTACGCTCAAGTCAGGCTACGCTCAAGTCAGCGTACGCAAGTCATATGCTTCCAAAAGGCAGCGTATGTACTCAATACGACTCCTCGTCAAGCAAGCGAGTGTATGCGAGTCATACGCCTCTAAAAGGCAGCGTATGTACCCCATACGACTCCTTGTCAAGCAAGCAAGCGTATGCGAGTCATACGCCTCCAAAAGGCAGCGTATGTACTCCATACGACTCCTTATCAAGCGAGCGTATGCGAGTCATACGCTCCCAAAAGGCAGCGTATGGGGTCCATACGACTCCTTGTCAAGCAAGCAAGCGTATGCGAGTTATACGCTCCCAAAAGGTAGCGTATGGGGTCCATACGACTCCTTGTCAAGCAAGCGAGCGTATGCGAGTCATACGCTCCCAAAAGGCAGCGTATAGGGTCCATACGACTCCTTGTCAAGCAAGCGAGCGTATGCGAGTCATACGCCTCCAAAAGGCAGCGTATGGGGTCGACTGCGCTGCGCTAAAGAGCGCGCACAGCTCAGTGGCACAAGCTAAAAAGCTCGTGCACTGCTCACTGTCTTCTCCAAATCAGCAGGAACTCCATGGTTGAACCCAAAGCTTCAAAAGTCCATAACTTGGTCAAAATAAGTCCAAATCCAACTTTCCAAAGGTCAAAATTGAGTAGAATAAAATTCTCTACAACATGGAACCATAAAAACTTGAAAACAAGGAAGTTTGATAAATCAAAACCACCAAAATCCGAAAATAACTAATTCTTAGATCTACAAAATTAAAGCCTCAAAATAGAAAATGACAAGTTCTAATGTGTCTTAGAAACATGAGGAGAAGCTAATGAAACAATAAAATGAGCTCTCTTGTAGAAGCAAGTTGCACTTGCCTAGACCTCTCTCTCCCTCTCTTTGGTAGGTAAGGAAGTAATGGGGAAGAAGAAGATGAGTAATGAAGAGAGAGAAAGAAAAAATGGCAATAAATATCAAAGGTGGTGGTAGGTAGGGGGTTTATCCATGGTTCATGATGAACCAAAATAATGCCAACCGAACCAAGCCAACCCGGGCCAAGAATAAACCAAGCCAAGCCAAGAAGGAAATGCCAAGCCAGAAAATCATGCAATACAAGAATAAATACGTACACGTATTCCAGGAATACGTAAAACGAACCACATGCATTACAATACCGATTCTAGCCCAAAAACAACACTAAAGGCTTGAAATAAGTTCTTGTAACCAAATCTCATCCTGAAAGTTGCTAAAATCAGTATAACTATGAAAAAAATACTATAAGAAGGTCGTGCGTGGCCTGTCTCATGGCAATCACTTCGGTATCGTTTCCGTTACAGAGTTTCCTACTAAGTAAATATCATGATTTTACTGGAAATTAAAACCTAGCTCAAACCAAATTTCGAGATGGGAAAAATGACAATAATAATAAGAGAAACATATTTAGTAAGGCAATCTAGGAAATACTGGACTACCACGACAGTAAGAAAACAAAAACCAAAATAAAGCAATAATATACGTGCAGTAGTTCGGTAAGATATACTTGCCTAATAAAGCTCCTAGCCTACTCTTCAACTCCACCAACAAGAGAGGTTCAGAAACCACACTCTAAGGTCTCGGGACAAAACTCCAACTCCCGAGGTATACAAAATGGAAATGAGAAGGAATGAAGAGTGGATAAAGAAAGTAAAAAAATCGAAAAGAAACGTAATCGTATATACAGAGAAGGTGAATTAATCGTGACCGTCCGATCATGATACGTGACTCGATCATGATCAATATCAACCATCCCAGTGGCCGTAGCCTATTGGGAATGGTGGAGCACCCCGGCGCAGTGGCGCGAGATCGAGCCCCCTTGGAGGCATGCCTCCAAGCACCATTAAGAAGTGGACACCCTCAAAAAAAATTCTCAACCGTCCAGAAGAAAATTAAATATCCATTGGGTAATAGTTGTATCCTCACTCTTCATCAAAATATCCTCACTATTCTATCGGTACAGACCGGTATGCCAATATTATGCCAATCTTCCAGAAATGTCTCAAAATTTTAGTTTTTTCCCAGTTCTTCAAAGTCCAAGAAAATACAGAATACAATATAAAATACGTATCTGTACAAATACGAATACTGTGAGACGAGTCTCACATCCTTCGATCCTTTTGGCCACAAGTCTCTAACAAATTGAATTATTCGTTCGTAGCATTCCTATGGTAAGTTAAAATCAGACTTGAGGTTCAACAGCTGCATCACCGCCGACATGACATAATAAGAATCACAGCCCGAATATAACGGAGTATCGACATGCTTGAACATATCATAGAACTACTTTGCCTCATGATTCGGATCCTCCAGATGAAAACTTGGACCGACCGAATCAAATACCAACTAACGTGCCAAGTTTCGATGTCGATATTCGAAGTAATCTCTGAGAGTGGACTCTTCCATCACCGTATTGAAGGAGAACTGATATTATGGAACCAAAGGTTATCCTGAGCCGTCCACTAGTTGTAGTTCAGCACGAACCCTTCTTGTAGAGGTGCTCTCTCACGAGATCAACTTCTTTCAATGGTATATTATATATTACATTTAACACAAGGGCACTTTATGAGCCTCACATCCATGAAATAAGTTTGACTACTGGCATATCTAAGAAATTTTTTGACGCCACATTGAAATCTTCTGTCAAACCAATATTGCTGTTATGTCGTCAAATGTACATTCACGAAGGGTCAACTAAGTATCAACTCGTTGTTTAAACCAATTATGCATGTACCTACCATATATATTGTAAATAAAAGTATCAAAAAAACTTAAATAATAAAAATATTCTAATTTACTATCGAATTGTAATAACCAAGGTTAACAGTATCATTATCGAAATCGGTATCAGACCATTCCTATGAGTATTGATATCGGATCGAATTTGTATCAGCCATATCAGATCGGTATCTATCGTTTCTACAAACTATGTTAACAACTAATTACTATTCACAATCCAATATATATTATATTATTGATAATCCTATAACACCACCCTAGTGTTAAAATATATTTAAGAAAGATATTTAATATTAACGGATTCAAATATCTTAATATTCGAAAACATTCAGATATCTGAATCCAATATCACGAATTTTGAATAATATCTAAAAATCGAAAATTATAATGTGATATCTTGAATTCGTATCCATATATATTAATATCAAAATTCGTATCCATGTTTCATAATATCCAAAACAAATTCGCATATCTGAATCCAATATCCAAAATTTCAAACAATAACCAAAAATTCGAATATGAATACGGAATCGACCAGTGTCCATGTCGTATTCTCGTGTCCATGTCCAATGTATCGTGTCTATATGTGTCCAACACCAAAATCCAAATTTATATGTCCTCCAAAAAGTAAATAAAATAGCAATGAGGGTTAGGGTTTACATTCGATGGAGGAGAGTTTGGCCGGAGGGGGTGTCAGGTAGAAGGGGGATCATCGTGCGAGGGAGGACACTAGAGTAGTAGTAGGAGGATATCGGTGGAGGAGTATAGTGGGAGGAGGAGGGGGCATCTTTTTGGAGAGAGGGTCGCCATGTGAGGGAGGAACCAGTGGAGAAGGAGGAGGAGAGCGGTTGCAGTAGGGTCGGGTGGAGAAGGAGATTGGAAAAGCAGGGACGTCAGAAGGAGGATACCAGAGGAGGAGTGGGGTTGAGAGGAGGAGGGGATCGGAGGATGGGGGTCAAGAGGAGGAGGAGAAGATTTTGGGAAAGTAAAATTTGAGAATGAGAAGGAGAGGGTTCTATGACAGTTTTAGTCATAGCTACCGACAGAAGTATTCCGTCGCTAATCAGTCGGTATAGACTTACGCACGGACTAGTGACATACACAGCGACGTAAATTTAAATTTTATTTTATAAAAGTTATTTGTTTCTAGTAAGATGCTAGTCCGTCGCTAGCGAGTGATTCACTTCCGTCGCTAAAGTTCGTCGCTATTTAACAGTATTTTTGTAATGTATGTTGTTCTGCACCAGAAATATTACACAAATTTGATATATGATTAAGTGGATTTTCCCGAACAGCTCAGCTTTTAATAGTTGTTGAAAGTAGATGTTGGTTGGAGATGTGTTAAACGTAGATATGATTACCTCCCTTTTTTTTCCCACAAATAATTCTCATTTAAACCTATATAAATTTTCCATTCACACAAGTAATTGACAAATCATTAATAAATAAAAATTATCTAAAATATAAATTATAATTATAATTTCTGGGCTAATCTTATTGTCACATATTTACAGGGAAGCTCCATCACGCTAACCATACAAATAGACTAAAATGATCCAATAAATAAGTGCCAATGCAAGTGCAAATTACTTACATAGCAGCACTAATCACCAAGTCCAAGACTTCATGAAATGCACTAGCTAGAGGACTATTGATTTCTAGCAATACAACAATAGTTAATTTAGAAGTTCACATAATGGACAGTAGAATCTCGGACCGAAAATGTAGCTCACACTATTTTAAGCCACAAGTAGTAACTATCTTGAGTATCATTTGAAGATCTAGAACTTACTATCTTGAACATTATAGTTCAAAATTTCCTCCAACAACCAAAACTAGGAGTATTATAACTAAAGAAATATATCAATTTATCTACGTTACCAGTTCTGAACTCAAAACATATAATGATCTCATGATTCAACAATGAGTCAATCATGTAGCTTAGTTAGGACATTGGAGTATAAATCAAGAAAAGCAACCCAAACTGGATATCAAGAAAAACAAATACAAAAATGTAGTATTATAAACCCAGATACCCAAGCACGAAACCCATGTAAAAATTACTATATCTAAACTCAAAACACATAAAAGTATAGTGTTAGTATCAGGACTGAAAACAGAAACTCAGAGCACATAAAAGTGCAGTATTAGTATCAGGACTGAAACAATAGAAATGAAGCAGAGCAAACCCATCCAGCTGACCAAATATGTAAAATTAACGCAATGATAGTTTTTATTTTCCTTTTTGCATAATCCTTCAAAATAAACCAGAAAGATTAAACCTAAGTGATTTTGATACTATGTCAAATGCTAGAATTTTGGTACAGTGGTAGGGAGTACAACTTAATCTAACACATAATTCATGATACTAGATGTATGACAGCGATAAAAAATTTGAAGTGTAGAAGTAGAATATCATCTAAAAACATAAAATTCTTTATTTAGCAAATATAAACACTTTCAGATTCTTCATTTATCGATAGAGGAATCTAAAGTGTAGTAGTAGATTGTCATCTAAAGTTCATTTGATCAATAAGAGGAATCAATCAACAAGCATATCTGTTTCTGCATCAAATGGGAAAGGTGTCATTGCTTTCGCTACATAATATGGGATCAATGCTGTACCGACCAAAGTCTCATCCGTCATCATCAACATGCTTGCCGACTTTGATCTCGGAAGGGGGATTATAGGTTTGAAGTACTTTGATGGATCAGGACAGTAAGCCTGTGAAATAATCAGACTTTTAGCAAAGCTACACCCATGGATATTTACTAAGGCAATATAAAGAGATAAAGATGTTAAATTGTCTGTCAGTGCACCAAAACTTTAGAATTCTTACGTTGGATCAAGGAGTATCAATAAGAAAATTTACCAAATCAGCATGCATTTTCTTGACAAATATCTTGAACAAGTTGAAATTATTGGTCTCTAATAGATCATCACCAAGACGGAGATATGTCAATGTATTGATCCTCAGTTTTGGTACCCCTTCTCGGTTGACTCCATTTGGCCTTACAATCCTCAATATTTGGTTATAAGCTTTCTTATCGTACCGATTAAGTGCACTCTCATATCCCACTTCGATCTTCTCCCTCCAAGCATCACTGAATACCTGTTAAGAAAACTTGTCCTCATGTGTGATACTATTTAGTTATTTTATTTTAAAATATCTCCATGCAGCCATAGCTTTGATTACCTGTTGAACAAGTTGCTCAGGTGCGTTCTTTGTTTCTTCACTCTGCTCGAAGTTTCTCATCTCGGCAAAGGTAAAATTAAGAGTACCATAGTGTCTTGATATCATTCTGGCTAAGGTGCTGTATCCGTCATGGTCCCTCACGTTATAGTATCCTGCCGTGAGCTCTGCTGCATGAGAGTCATCTTTGTACCACCAATGTATTCCGGAGACCTATGATGATATATACACAAAAGTAAACATCATTAGCATGCATCAAAAAGTTGGTCCCATATTTTACAGAAATTGGTATTTGAGCAAAACTTACTTTAGCTGCAAGCTGAAGTTTGCAACCCAGAAAAGCTCGATTAGCTAATTGAAGGACGTTATCAGCATGTTTGATCAGTCTATGGGAATACCATTTCAGGAAAAAAATTCCTTTTTCGGAAAGATATGTTCCGTCTCCTCCGAAGAATTTTGTGTCGCTGGGCGTGTTATTGTATTCTCCTGCGTCATCGGGAAGGTCCCAGTCAGGGTGACCTACATATTGTGCAGACAATTTGAACCCTTCTCGTAGGTTGTTGTCATAGCACTGCAAGATATAATAAATTAACCGGATATTAATGTCTCAATTTTGTAATTTAGAAATTCGCAATCTATGTTAGCACTTTGTGTTCATGATAAATGAATGATTAGACTATTTTGTGCCAAATATTTCTCGAATGAAAATCTTCAAGGTAAAGGGTTATTTACTTGGAATTCTCCAATGCCTGGGAAAACCCATCCTTGGTTCCGTGGATAGGAGGGGTACCTCAGCTCTCCACCAGGACCTATTCTCACTTCAATGAGGGTGATCATGCCAGAATCCAAGTAATCCGACATGTTCTCTCTGAAGCTCATCATGAAGTCTCCATAGAGCTGCCATTAGAACATAGCAACAAATTGTAAGTCTAATTTGTACTATGCTCCCTAGGCTCAACTTTTACTTTGCAAACTTATCAATTTGTCATAGATCTTTTCACAAGTATATGTTTTACTGGACGAAAATGTAGGGCTCAATAACTAAAAGGGCATCAACATGAATGTATCTAGAATAGAACAAGGATGCACTATGGTCTACACATAACTCAAAAATAATTTAGCCAATTCTAAGTTTATCAAACACTATAATTATATTTTACTAGATCAAACCATCAAGCCCCATCGCCCTTGAAAAATAATTTCCAAGTCCACTCCAATGCTGAGGTACTCCTCATCCCTTGAACCCCTCCTGTTAGTGTAGTAAATATCGGGGTAAGTAGCCCCTATGTCGCGAACCCATTTCGGTATCTGGATTGTAACGTTGTCCCCTTCATTGCCGCCACACTGGTGGAATGACATGACTGCATGCAGTTTCAGGTCCTCCTCTTTGATCATTTGGAACAAGCTTCGGTAAGCCCTCCAGTCATACTTCTTTGGGCCGTTTCCTTCGATGATCCCCCACCAAATGTCCACTTTCACTCCATCCACGTCTGCTGACCTAATTTGCTTGAGCTGTTCCCGGAGGGCTTCAGAATTTTCGAACACATTGTCGGCATTGACCACCCCTAACTATAGGGAGAAAACAAAGTATCTTAGATCAAATAAGTATATAAATATCGTCATATAACTATTATATTTGCCTCTGGATGAAAATGGATAGAGGGTGTTGAAGAATACGCATAACTTGAAGCATGACATATACTGGAACATAGTTGGCTGGATGCATTATGTTGGAAGACAGCGTCAGACTTGTAGATTTGAGACCTGAGACGAACCCCAAAAATTGTGCCCTCAAAACTTAATGTTCATATTATATTATTATCATTCCTTCAATAATGATACTTTCAAGTCAAAATTCAAGAAATAACACAATAAACAAATTTTAACATCCAAAAGAATATGTGTTAAAATGAAAAACTAATAAAACTGAAGATGTTCCAAACCAAAAGTTAAGGCTGATGTTTCATAATTTATGCTACCTTTATGTGGTTATTGTTTAAGCAGGGCGAGGGCGAAATTAGTATATAAAGTTATATTGACAATGATTCAGTACCTCATACATAAATTTCTATATTGTCAAAGTTGTATTTTCAAAGATCAAAGATTCAATATCATGATTATATAGTCAAAGATTAAGTACCTTAGATGTAAAAAATACAAACAAAATTATATTGTCAAAGGTCAAATATCAAAGATTAAGTATATAAAGTTACTAGTTGTTTTTTTTTTTTATTGAAGCTTCAGTAGGTCGGATGTAGACTTCTCTAAAGATTAAAGCTCGAATAGCACTACATCAAAACTTTTGTAACTAAAATGTAAAACATACACTCAACAACAATATATATATATATATATATATATATATATATATATATATATATATATATATATATATATATATATATAAGTTAAAATTTTGTCTGTGGAAAGGGAGGGTTGAGCCGTAAAATGATGAACTCGGCAGCCGCGAGTATCTCTCAACCCAAAAGTACTCTACAGCCGATAATTTCGTTTCTTAAAATATCAAAGTGTTGCTTTGAAATCTCTTATGGTTAACCTCATGTTCTACGATAAAGTGGAGAATCATAAAAAAGAGAAAAAAAAAAAGAAGCATGCAGATCGACCATGACAAAAAGAGGCTTGACACACAAATTCTTAAAAAAAATATCCGTGTTCCTTGACCTTGCTTTCTATCGAACCAAATCCATCTAGAGGACAAGGAGCGGGAGCCAACAGTAATCACCTTCTTCTTTGATTGGAAAGCTCGAGCATAATACAAGTCCCAGGTAAATTACGTTCAAAATTGGATATAGTGAGAAGAATACAATTAGAATGCAGAAAATATCAACATATAATACAATTAGGATGCAGAAAATATCAAAAGCTTCCCTTCGAAAACTCTGCAGAACCTCAACACCATTAGAATTCACTTGAAGAATATTTCAAAATAAATAAATTCTTATTTTCTACTTTGACCCAAACGCAATTCACAAAATTTAATCCTTCTAGGTTCTTATTCCTAGTGAACTTGGTGTCATTCCTAGTGAACTTAAAAAAGTCTCATTGCATCAGAATCACAAAAAGTTACTAGAACTCTTCTAAAGAAGACACTGGAATGAAAATAAATTTTGAACAAATTGTTAATCAGGATCTTGTATTGCAAAGAAAGGAAATGAAAATAAAATTTGCAGGCATAGTAATATATATTGTTTTCGGAAAGATCGATGCTCAACATACATAAACCTATAGTTTTTTTTAAGATAAACACAAAGGATCCAAGCTAGGCCATTCTTTCCCTCATGCTCCTGATCGAGACATGGGTCAGTGGACACCTTAGCGATGA
Organism: Iris pallida; assembly: GCA_029216955.1. NCBI lineage: Eukaryota > Viridiplantae > Streptophyta > Magnoliopsida > Asparagales > Iridaceae > Iris > Iris pallida. Next base: position 17,289,364 of record JANAVB010044419.1, read on the forward strand.
TAATAAAACTCGGGAATAGGCCTATCATTGAGTTAGAACTATACTAAAATTATGTCGATCTTAAGCTCCCAAAACAAATGTAATGCAACAAGCCAAATAGTACATGCCTCGCCTATTGCTTCAGAATTGTAGTGATTGATGTAATTCGATCCCAGTAGAAGAAAAAAAACAATATCAAGTGGTAGTTTTGATTAGCATCAGAATCCATAATTGATCCCAGTTGAAGTAAACAAAAATACCCAATCGAAGAAATAAAATAGCAGTAGAAGGAAAGGGGAAAAAACCTAAGAATACACAAAAATCTAGGTTTCATCGAAAAAAAAAAAAACTAGGTTTTGGAGTTCCAGAGGCTAAGCTTACCACACGAAGCTTAGGGTTTTGGGTAGGTCGGGGATTATATAATGAGATGGGGATTATATAATGAGATGGGGATTATATCGGGCTGGGCTGGGTGCAGCTTTGATCGGATTTGATCGGATCTAGCTAGTCGGATTTAGACCGAAAGAGTTGGGCCGGACTGGACCGGACCGAACTTTAAAATGCAAACTCTAAAGCCAGTCCGAACCCAGACCCGTATAGCTTCGGGCTAGGTTGGGTCCATCACTGTATATATATAGAAGAAGGTAATTTTATTTATATTAAACCTTCTTCCAATATATATAAGATTTATGAAATGCCCAAAAACTAAAAAAGTTTTATGTAAAACCCACCGCTAAAAAAACTTTCATCGCGTGCCCAGAATTAGAGAAACTTATCCAAAGCGGGTTCCAAATGACCCTTTTGCCCTTCCTTTTAATTTATTAGAAACACCCACAAAACTGCTCATAAAAAAAAAGTTTCAATACTCCATCTTCTTCCATACGCTGCTCACTTTCGAATCTAGGTTTTCTCCTCAAAAATCTTCAAAAACTCATCGAAAAATTTCGGAAAGACCGGGACGAACGACAAAAGTGCTAAAACGGAGGTCCAAACATCATTTTTTTGCGAATCTAAAATCTCGGAAGGCCGTCTAACGGTGAAGCGGTTACTTTCAGTCTCCTCGACGATACGCTCATTTTGCGACAAACGGGACCTCGTTTCGACCTCCCAGTCAAAAGTTATGGCCCTCCAAAGTTTCAGCTAACCATAAAATGCAGGAGAATGGCATTCTCCGTCTAATTTACACGGAGAATGACCATTCTCCGTCTTAATTAGGACGGAGAATGAAATTCTCCGTCATAATTTACACGGAGAATGGTCATTCCAGTGTTAAAACGCAGGAGAATGACCATTCTCCGTGTTAGAAACACGGAGAATGCCATTCTCCGTGTTAAATGAAACGGAGAATGTCATTCTCCGTGTTAAATAAAACGGAGAATGGCATTCTCCGTCCTAATTAAGACGGAGAATGGCCATTCTCCGTGCTAAATTAAACGGAGAATGACCATTCTCCGTCTTAATTAGGACGGAGAATGCCATTCTCCGTGTAATTTATCACGGAGAATGGTCATTCCAGTGTTAAAACGCCGGAGAATGACCATTCTCCGTGTTAGAAACACGGAGAATGCCATTCTCCGTGTTAATTAGGACGGAGAATGCCATTCTCCGTGTTAAATAAAACGGAGAATGCCATTCTCCGTCCTAATTAAGACGGAGAATGGCATTCTCTGTCCTAATTAAGACGGAAACGGAGAATGTCATTCTCCGTGTTAATTAGGCATTCTCCGTCCTAAATAAAACGGAGAATGGCATTCTCCGTCCTAATTAAGACGGAGAATGCCATTCTCCGTCCTAATTAAGACGGAGAATGGTCATTTCCAGTGTTAAAACGTGTAATTTAGTTTTTTCAGGAATAAAGAGTAATTCGTTCTTCTTTCAAAGCGATGATAATTCTTATGGAAAAGAAGAAGAAAGATCTTCTCTCCACAATTGAAGATCTGAGTTCAAATGTGTCCACGATGAAGATGATGATGATGGTGATGATGATGACGAGCGATGATCTGAGTTCGACTGAAGAAAAACACACCGAACTACGAACGATCTTTGCGATCTCTGCTGAATATGAGAGCAATGGAATTCAGATTTTCCGTGAAGAAGAAGAAGACGAAAATCGCAATCCAGATCTGAGTTTTTTGAATTCAAATACATATAGATGACCAATTCGCGCGGAGGGGTAGTTTCGGTATTATAAAAATAGCAGTTTCTAGCGGGTGGCATCTAGAAGGGAATCTTGGAATATTTAACGTGAAAATACTTAATTCTGGGTATTTCATAAAACTTATCCAGCGGGTGGGCATTTCATAAAAGCCCACCCCGAAATTGGGTTTCTCAGCAATTTCCAGATATATATATATATATATATATATATATATATATATATATATATATATATATATATATATATATATATATATAATTTGGTTACATCACTGTACATGGATAATGTGTTCGAAAGATTATATATCACACACACAGTTGGTCTAGTTAGTTGGAGATGTTAGGAAGTATGGAGGAGGTTTTTGGTTCATCTAAAACCCCAAAAAAAAATTAATGTTAGTGTTGTGATTTTAATAAATTCAAATATGGATGTCTTTATCATATCCACAATTATTTCTATCTTATTTTCTCTTATATATATTTACTAGTAAAAGCAAAATAATTTTTTCTTTTTCTAATTTTATCAAAATATATTTTAAATATTAAAATTTAAATTATTTGCTATATATATATATTTATATTTTAAATAAGATTTATAAAAAATTAATTTAAATATAATTATAATTTGTTATGGGTATATGTGAATAAAGAGCGATTATTCACTTATACGTAAGAAAATGAGAGAAAATTAAATTTCAAATTACGACTCAATCGAACCTCATTATATAGTAGTAGATATCTATACTATTATATAATCCATTGGATATAAAAATATCTTTTAGGATGCTATTTTTTAGAATTTTAAATGATGGTAACCTAGGATGCACTATCTATCTCTCTCTCTCTCTTTCCCTCTTTTTTACTTAAAGTAAAATAAATATTAAATTATTTTTTTCTCCTACTCCCAACCTCCTACTCTCTTTTTTGAGGGCAAGTCCTCTGCGCTTGGGGCCCGTGGTCTAGGCCACTAAATATGTTTATACATATATATTCCCAATATTTCTAAATAGAAAATTAACAAAATGATAAATACGGCTAAGATTAGACAAATATATTTAGAGATACTTGCAAATAATTTCTCGGACTCGTACAAATATAACATTGTGAGGCATAAACATAGGAACAATAATAGTCGAATTAAATAGTAAACACAAAAAATTCTGAATAAATCCGAACAATTCCAAGAGCCTATATAACAGAGTAGAGGACTTTGCCTATATAACAAGAGCCTATATAACAATCTTCAGAGTGGAGGACTTTGCGAAAAATTTATACACTTACATATATATACATGGACTATATGTTCTATAATCTAGATAGACTAGATTAGGAGGTGGTCGGCAGAGAAGGCTAATGGAAGAATGTACTATTATTATCTATACTTCCTTCTATGTGAAATATATGAGTTATACTTAATCATTTACACCTATTAATCTCTCTAGAAGTCACACAAGCATCCATAGAAGCCCGCAAATAATCCGTCAAAGTCACACAAGCAAAGACTTTGTAGTAGGTTACTTTATATAGGGAGCATTGATTAATTACGGAATTAAAAGCTTCTACTTAACTAACAAACTCCAAATAACTTTTCTAACTAATGGTTAGATTAAAACACAAACAAGCTTTATCTTTGAAAAAAAAAAACACACAGAATCTAGGAGCAGGCACTCAATCCTTACGAAATCTACAACAGATTCTCCCTCCCTCCCTCAAGAAAAATTCCACCCCACCCCAATTGGTTGGTTTTCCCGCACGATAGAATAAAATAATAATGAACGAGAGAATAAAATAATAGAAGCATAATGAACGAGAGAATAAAATAATATATTCCATATGTTCAAAGAGATATAACTTAGACTAGCAATAACAATCAGTTACATCGACATTCATGAATGGATCAATATAAGCAGCAGCAGAATAGGAAAAAGAAAAGCAAGAAGATAGATATAGCTTTAAAAGTATAAGATCGACCGATAATCATATGATAAGCTACTATTGTCAAGTTAAATCATCAACCAGTATACACGAGATTTAACAACTGATGAAAAGGTTTCAGAAATTCAAGAAGCAATTTGATATTGAAAAAATGCATAATAACAAAGAACACAAACAAGAATTTTAACGATGAACCATAGATGTAACACTTACTAACAATCAAAGATGAATGATGAATGAATGATCAGGTTTTTGTTTTATTTTTTTCCGAAAGTTTCTCTCATAAAAAAACCGTGACCTTAAAAATTACTTTCAATCTTTTTTATAAACCCAACCATCCAACTGATCAAAACTGAATCTGTTTAAAAAAATGATTCTTTTGAGATATATATAAATAAACGGTTTTGCACAATTAGCTCTGAAATACCAATCGGGTCATTTGAAGATTACTAATTGGTTTAGCAGAAAATTCGTTTGTTAAAACAATCTTTTAACCGTTTCCAACGTGTCTTGTTTTGTGTTGTGAATCATATGTGGCATGAGACAAGACAATGTTTTTTCTATGTGGCAAGATGACATTCACACAAGACAATGAGATAAAAATATGTTCTCCAATGCAAAAGTTTGAGAAGACAATAAAATTACTTTTTTTTCAACTTCCAAAACAACTTTTTTACTTCTTCTTTTATATATATATAAATATTTTTATTCATAATTGATGATGTGGACATAAAGTCATTGTGAAGTACATTGTCTAGCTCTAGACAACCAACTTCACATTCTCTTTGCTATGTCAACTTCACAATTTAGTTTATATTTGCATTGGAGAAATACTTTTGAAAAAAATATTTATCAATCCTATGTAGCAACTATTTTTTCCAAACTCACAATAGGGTTGGAGATGCTCTTACTAATCAGATATATTTCCTATGTGTCAGTTCAGATGCTGTTACAATTGATAAGACATGGATGTGTGGTTTGTATAATAAACTGATCAGAATAAGTTTGTTGAAAGAGCATAGTAACGTACATTACAGAATATTATATACGTACGAAATAACATGAATTTATTCTATATAAATCATCAGTACAGTTCTATTAAGCATGCAGAAGAAATATTAAGCTGCATCGATGCTAAGATCTTCAAGAATAGAAGCTGAAGGTAGAAGAGCCTTTTATAATATTCCTTGACACTACCATGATGCACACGCCCATAAACTGTTAGTTGCTGCTGCTCTTCATGAGCAAAAGCTCAAGTCTCCATCAAACCTTTAGTCCCACATCGGTTTGGCTGGCAAGAGGAGGGATGTGTGTATATATTACCGTTCCCTCTTTTGCTTCATTACAGATTATGTGTGGGAGCTCTATGGGCCACATGCGCGCGCCGCCGCCGCCCGGCCTGGCTTGGTTTGGTGTGTAACGTGTGCATATACGTGCTCACATCTGCGAACGCCGAATGTTGATTCGATTTTCACTTCGAGTTCGAGCCGAGACCCTAAAAAATTTTTTTGCTCTTTCTAAAATATCTGACCGTTACAAACCTTTTAAATTCTGTAACGTTCACTATTCAAATTCTGTCCAGGTTCAATGAACCATGTGCTGAAAAACATTTTATAACGTTCGTCTTAATTGACTCTTTAATTTGCCATTATTCTTCTACGTTTGAAAATGCCTATATATATCTTGTTCCATTCCTTCATCCATTAGACAGAAAATATTTTCTCTCTAAAATTCTCGTCTTCTCAAAGTCGCTGATATTCTTTGTTGTTGTTCTGGGCGGAGCTAATTAGTCGGGGTCATTCTCTCGACGTCGTGTGCGGCAACGAGATTCCGGTGGAGCAGAAATTTTACCATTATGGGCGTTCGGATTCAGTCTGCACATAGATCCGAACTAACTCCTATGGCAGTGCTACGTGCGCGACTTCCCCGGAGGCCGGTAACTTTTAATTTAGTTTATTTTGTTGCAGATTTTAATCCAAAATTTTGAAAGAAAATTCCAACAGAAACATGCATCCCTGAAAAAGAAATTCAAAAACATTTGTACGAAGGCTGGTTAATAATTGTGAAGAATGATAATAGGGAGAAAAAGTTTAAAAAAAATTGTATACTAGTGGAATAGACATCAACCCCTGTGGTACATGAGGCTGTGTTTGGTAGGAAGGATGGAAAAGTGGAAGGAAAGAAAAAGATAAGGATACATTTTCTTTCCATATGGAAAGTAAAGATCATTTCCTTCCACTTTTCCATCCTTCCTACCAAACACAGCCTTGGGGGATTGGATTTCTTAGGTTATGAGAAAAAAGTAATCCCTTCACTTTTCCTTCCTTCCTAATTTTCTTGCATACCAAACAAGAGAAAATGAATCTTTTCCTTCACTTTTCTCTCCTCTATTTTCTTTTCTCCCACTTTTTCCTCCTACCAAACACACCCTAAGAGTAGGGAGAGTTAGGCATCATGCCTCCTAGGAAGTGGGGGTTGTGGATGCCAACTCCCATGGCGTTTAGGAGTTGATTATATATTCTAATGTTGTTTCGTAATTTTTTTAAGTAAACTTTTTATTGGTGCCTAGTGGATTTTTTTTTTCAAATAAAAATTTCTAGGTAGCGGGATTGTTGGGTGCCAACTCCAATGTACACTCCAGGATCGAGAAAGGAAGCCTGCTACTATAGATCGAAATATTATGCACTTCTAGACTTCCATATGTCTCCAATATGTATCTAACCGGATTATCCGACAGACAACGTCGAGGTATTATGCAACAACTTATAACTATCATGTATCGAATTATTATGCCGGTTAAATACTTAACACAATTGATCTTTCAAGAAATTAGATACATATGAACATATTTGCAAATGTCTTGCCCAATTTATATATGAGCCACGACAGCGAGTGTGAGAGCTGTGTTGAAACAAAATGTTAATGAACAAGATCAGCTTCATATATATATATATATATATATATATATATATATATATATATATATATATATATATATATATATATATATATATATATATGGTCCGTCTCGGGTGAGGGAGCCTCCTCCCTGGGAAGGTAGTACGGAGGATTATATGCAGGAGAGTGACCGACCGGGGGAGGAGGCCGGGGGACTGAGTCTCACCATCCCTCCTCAGCCGATCTTCCCTTGTGGGACTATGATTACCTTCTCGGCACAGAGGAGTATGGTTACTAGAGTCATGGCAGCATTGGAGAGAGAGGAGAGGGACGTTGGCGGGTCTTCTGAGGAGCAGGTTTACAGTAGGAAGAGACGGGCATGCCCTCTACGTGAGAGCCCCCCAAGGGAGGCACTTTGTGTGGAGAACCCGGCATGGGCGCTTCTTCTCTCCCAGACAACTTCCCATCTTGACCCCTCCGCGGGGAGGGAGGATGATATGATAGCGACGGATGTGGTACTGTCCCCAGGTACCAGTTCAGGTGATGTCCAGGGGACCATTTCCAGTAATAATTAATGGAGGTCATCGCCTGGAATGTGAGGGGGGCATGTTCGTTAGGGAGATGGAGGGAGATCTGTGTCGTCTTGCACAGAGAGAGGTGCGACATCTCTATCCTGCTGAAGACTAAGATTAAAGGGAAGTAGACTCTTATCCGCCGGACCTCTTCTCACTGGGTCCAACGCCACAACTTGGCCATCTGTAACATGGCTCGGATCTGGATAAGATGGAATGTAAAGTCTTGGGATGGAGACTTGATTTTAATGACAGAGCAGTTGATATCCGTCTCCTTCACTAATAAGGGTGGCTTTCGGTTCGTATTAGGTGCGGTGTATGGTTACAACGACAGACAACGGCTGAAGACCCTGTGATGTAATATTTCTAGGGTAGCTGCTGCTGCTGATGCCTCGTACCTGTCGCTTCTGTTGATGGACGACTTCAATGCCTTGCTTCACAGATGGGAGAAGATGGGAGGTAGACCGGTTCCTGATCCGATCCTTTATGACTTTCAGAGATGTCTCCTCCAGACGGGGCTCAAGGGGCTGTCTCGCTCGGGGTTCTTATGGACCTGGCATAACAAAACAGTCCGCAATAGGGTTGCGTGCCAGCTGGATAGAGCCCTAGGCAATGGTGAATGGTTCAAGCATTTTCCCAATTCGTCGGCTGAGGGCCTAGCTGCTGGAATAAGTGATCATTCCCCCATCAGGGTCGGCTTCACTATTCGGCCTCCCGTGAAGTCTCGTCCCTTCAGGTACAACAACAGCTGGTACTTTTCAGAGGGTTACTTGGAGGCTATTACGGAAGAGCTCACTAGCCATCAGGAGGGGACGTCCCAGTATCGCATGGCACATCGGCTCAAGGCTACGAAGAAGGCTTTACGTAGCTGGGTGAAGGGTCTGTCCAAGTCTACATTAGAAGATAAGGAGGCGGAGCTCCGGACAATCCAGCAGGACATGCAGTCTAATATGCTGAACGGAGACCTGGCAGCGAGAGAGGAGCTGATCGGAGAAGTCAACGTCTTACATCTTCAGAAGAAGATTAGCACGGCCCAGCATGCTAAATGCTCATGGCTTAAGGATGGAGACCGATGTTCCAAGTTCTTCTATGACGTCATCCGGACCAGACAGCGTAGGAACCATATTTTTCAGCTTCTTGATGTGGATGGCAACCTGGTGGAAGAGCCGACTAAGATACAAGGCGAAGCAGTCAGGTACTACCCTGAGTTATATTTCCAGACTGACTACCTGTCTGTGTTTCCAGATATAGTTACGAAGAGAGTGGTGACTCCGTATGGGAATAGCCTTCTACTGGCCCCAGTTACTTTTGAGGAGGTGGAATCTATTGTCAAAACGACGGATCCCAACAAGGCGCCTGGGCTGGATGGGTTTAGCAGTGGATTCTACAAGCGCCATTAGGTTACCCTGAAGTTTCAGGTCCTTGAGGTGGTGCATGAATTCTTCTCCAAAAGGAAACTGCTAAAGGAGCTGAATTGCACCTTATTGACTCTTGTGCCAAAGAAAGAGGGAGCGACATCGTTGGCGGATTTCAGACATATTGTATGTTGTAATTATCTTTACAAGATAATTACTCACCTTATGTGCCAGCGGATGGAGGGGATCATGCAGGACTTAGTCTCTCCGAACCAGACGGCTTTCATCAAGGGGAGGTCGATCGTGGAGCACAGCCTTCTGGCGCATGAGATGGTGAGGGAATTCAGTAAACCTGGCGGGAAGAAGGTTCGTGTGAAGTTAGATCTGAGGAAGGCCTATGACATGGTTAATAGGAATTTTCTCTGTCATCTGATGACTGCTATGGGGTTCGAGGACCGTTGGGTAGCGAGGATCCGGGAGTGTATCACGTCTCCCACTTTCTTTGTCCACATCCAGGGCACCCTATATGGGTATTTTCAGAGCAACCGTGGTCTTAGGCAAGGTGACCCTCTGTCCCCTTACCTATTCACGCTTGTTATGGAATACTTCACATGCTTGATGGATATCGCAGTGCATCGAGGGAGACTGGTTCCATTCTTTAGGCGGGTTGATCCCCCGGTTATCCACCTTATTTATGCAGATGATCTCTTAGTGTTCATCCAGCCATCTACTGAGGGTATGCATACGATTGCTGAGATTATGGGAGAGCTGGAGTCCCTCTCAGGCCTTCAGATGAACAGAAAGAAGAGTAGGGTGTATTTTACCTCCCTCTGCCCCCAGAAGGAGGAGCGGGCCGACGCGCTGGGAGTTGAGAGGAGTGAGCTCCCGGTAAAGTATTTATGGGTTCCTCTCACAGTCAACTATGCGCTGGACCAGGCCTGTCATAGTTTGGTGGAGTATGTCCAGCGGAGGGTTGAAGGCTGGCAAGCCGTCGATTTATCATTTGGAGGATGCATTGAGCTGGTTAAATCGGTGATATCGACTGTGGTCCATTTCTAGCTGCAATCCATTCTACTTTCTATTGCCAATGTCAAAAAAGTATAGCAGATGTGTGCAGACTTCATATGGAGGGGTTGTATGCAGGCGATCTCCTGGGAGTAGCTCTGTCGACCCAGAAAGGAGGGCGGAGTGGGGTTAAGGCTGTTGCTGGAGTTTAGGGAGGCCTCTGTGCTGAAGCTGGCATGGAGATTCATCAATAGGGGGTTCCTCTGGGCTGACTGGATGCATAGCAGATATGTGAAATATGGTAATTTTTGGACCTGTTCATCTGACAACAATCATTCAGTCTCTTTCAAGATTATCCTGAGACACAGGGGAGTTCTCCAATCTGCTATCCGGAGGGTCATGAAGGATGGGTCTGGCATCACTACAACAAAAAATCCTTTTAATGACGGCTAAAAAGCGTCATTAATGACGAACCATGACGCTTTTTTTTTCCACAGCAACCGTTATAAAAACGGGTGTTATATATAGTTTTAAAAGCGTCATAAAATAACCGTCATGAATAGTTTCTATAAAAACGTTATAATAGTTAATATATAGTGCACAATTCAGAACAATTTTAAAACGTCATGAATAGATAATATGTATAGGCTTAATGCAGCACATTTATAACACTTTATACTATTCAAATTAGCAAATTTATAATGCTCTATACTGCACAGTATATATTACATTCCAAAAAGTTAACATTATATATCACCATCTTTATTACATTTCTCAAAATAGAGTACATATCAACATCTTCATTACATTATCAAAATAGAATATCCAAATACATATAGATATGTACAACTACCAAAATTGTCCACATCAAAACTTGGCCACATAACCAATAATCATAAAAGATCAACGACAGCCGAAACACCAGTGAAATCCTGAGAAAAAGAGAAAACCAAATCAGTCCATATAATTGTCAGGCCTAAAAATCAAATCTAATCATGAAATATCAAGAGAAATGAGTAAAACAAACTAGGTCATGATAGGGATCAGGTATTTGTCCCATATCCACTACAACAAAATAATACACATTTTCTCCTTCTTGAGCATTGTCTCAGGTTAATCAAATATGCCCCAGGCAACCATACTAATGAAGACTTTTTAAATGATCAAGAAAGATCATAAAACTTATGTACACAATAATGGACATCGTCCACAATAATAATGAACAAGAAAGTTTACTGATTCATGTTTGTGCTGCCATCTCATGTATAACTTGTGTACTAAGTCCTCATATAACTACGAAAAAAAAATTGAACAAGAAAGTTTGAAACAAAAACAAAGCTTAGAATATAATAATTACTGAGAATTTTACCCTTAACAAATTTTTACGTGAGAAGAGTTTCGGTCTCCTCATTGGTAGCGTGACAAGCTCGTTCAATATCTTCTTGACATCCTCAAGAGCACCTATATCATCAAACTTCACTCCTGTTTCATCTGTAGTAACCAATGCTGAAACAAAATTGCTCTCATATTCATCCTTGGCAAGGATCTGCAGTAAAATTACATGCGTCATAAAATCAAACACAGACGAAAAGTCGAAAACATACCAGAACCAAATTACATTACAACAATCTCAATACAGTAAGATGGGTGGTATTAGCTACACCTTTAGATTTTGTGCAAGAGCCTCCTGCTCCCCTAGCCTTGATATTGCAATGTCCAAGCTTTACACAAACAGAAAACAATTTGGAGCAGTTCATCTACAGAATGTAATGCACTATTCTTATAACAGAATATGAATGTTAAGATTCACTACCTATCACGGGGGATTACTAGATAACGGTCGTGTACGGAAGGACAAGGGTTGGAAGACAAGTAGTGACTTCTTGCCCATCCAACAACCTTTTCAGCTTCTGCATGCAAGGATCATAAAACAAGTACATGATTATATAGTGGGTGAACTGAAAGCTAGTACAAAATTGTCAATTTGTATCGACCAGAATTGAATGTAATAAACATTAACACATCAACTAATGTGCCAAAGATGGGAATGCAAAACTATAAGGCTACAAGTGATCTGAATAAAGAAAACTAACATTTAATATGGTTAAGAATATGTGATCTAAAGAAAACTAACATTTCTCAGGCAACTTTTTCATTTAATTAATTGGCCCAAGTAAAATGGATTTCTACCTGATCCCGGACTGGTTCCAATGTCTTGGGTGATTACTCGGCATTGTAAATCCATTTATTCCCAAACCATTCATCATAATCCATTCATCAAGTGATATTTAATAGGTACATAGAGACCATATCTTTATACACAGGGCTCGAGTGTCCAGATCAATCAGAAGTTCAATTTATTTTAACTATGAATTTTCAGCCTACCTTCAAAAGTCTGTTTTAAAGGATTTGTTGTTGTCGTCGTATATCCACATTGTTTGCCAATATTCAATTCAACCTGTTCTTACTATTTAATAAGTATGCATTGAAGCCAAGTGTCCAAACTATATTTATATCAAAATAGTTATATCTTTATTGTAAATTGAGATCACGGACGTGATCACTATGTTCTGTACTAGATAGGCAATTTGTTTAGAGTAAAAAGTTTGATAAGCTTGTAATTTGATACTGATACAAGTAATGACGAATATAAGCTTTAACATGTCAGATTGCTCTGCAAATACATTTATCTAAATATGCAATGTAAATTGGTTTATGTTAAGAAAAGTATGTATAAAAAAAGAAGAAGAAGAAGAAGAAGAAGAAGAGGCAAGAATCTGACAGACATTAGCCTATAGTTTTCTAAAGTAGTGGAAGACTACAATTGCAAGCTCGCTATTTTTTATATTTATAATTTGGTTAGGTTTGAATGCCACAAAACTGTTCATGTTCTGCTTTTGGAACATCCTACCTTTGTCCATAATTAAAAGATATATAAAGAGAGCTGCTCTGCAAATACATTTTTTTATCTAAATATGCAATGTAGATTAGTTTCCGCTAAGAAAGGTATGGTTATCAAAAAATAAAATAAAATATATAAGAATAGGCTCTCATATATGCTTTTACTCGTCGACAAAGGCAAGAGGCTCCAAAAGCAGAACACGAACAGTTTTGTGGCATTCAAACCTAACCAGATTAAAAAAAATTAACGTGCTTGCAATTGTAGTCTTCTTGTCAACATACTTAAATAAGGCAGGCATGCTCTAGATCGATACATCTGGATGACATGTAGTTTCAGTTCGTGTGAATGTCTGAATTCTGCAAAACACGTGCCTGATCAAGAAAAAAACACGTGCCTCTTCAAAAGCCAGCTTCAACGTACATTACTTAGTCTTGTGGGTTTTCTGATCCGTATATGTTTTTTTCTTGATCAGGCACGTGTTGAATGGATGGGACCTTAGCAAAGTCACTTAAGGTGAACTCCTATAACCAATAGTGAGTATTATATGCTGTGTAAAGCTTTCATGATATTAAAGGAAATCCATGCTCTTCTGTTGCATATTTTTTTGTTGGAATGCTTTATAATGGAGAATAAGTTTTTGCTGTTAATTTATTGCTAGAAATATATAAGTATGAAAATAAACTATTTCTAGAAGAGATTACTCATCATATTGAAGAGTTATGCTCATCATGCTAACTTGTAAGTTTAATTCTGTTGGGACTTTCTGTTCTCTCCCTCTTCAAAAGCCAGCTTCAACGTACATTACTTAGTCTTGTGGGTTTGCTGATCCGTATATGTTTTTTTCTTGATCAGGCACGTGTGCGTTTGAGAAGGGAGTCGATACCTAGATGGGATTTGTGATCCAGCGTCGATGCCGACGTGTCTCCGTGCCGAGGACAACCCCGACCGGCTCCCGAGCCCACGCCTTCCCGAGCCCTCCTCCGACTCCACTTCCTGTTCTCGACCGAGCGTCGTCCCGCTCATCATGAGCACCGACCTCCCCGATCTTCTGAACCCGAAGCCACAATGCCTGGATGACCTCGACCCACCACATCGTTCCCGCCGCCGTCGCTTCCGTCGACGAGCGAGGGGTTGGGAGCTTAGGGCTTAGGGTTCGTGGGAGGAGGGGTTGGGGGCATAGGGCTTAGAGTGAGACCTAGAGCTAGGGTTTATAGTGAGACCTAGAGTTAGGGTTTGTGGGAGATTGAAAGGAGGAGATGGAAAATTTTAGGGTTTGGGGAGAGGAGGGAAGAGGGGGCAGAAGGAGAATGAGAGTTCTTCTGAGTAAAATCGAAGGGGGAATGGAATATATTACAGAAAGTTTATTACAAGTTTGCCACTGCTCTAAACTATTAATAACACTTTTATTTATAAACGTTATAAAAAGCCCAGAATTAGCCCAAACCGTCATAGAAAAAAGGTATTTTTCAACTTAATAACGCTCATGTATCAGCCGTCATTAAAACTCCTTGTCGAGCGTCATTAAAAGGGTTTTTTGTTGTAGTGCATGGACCTCTGGCGGGATCCTTGGATAAATCGACAATCTCTACTAGATATCAGGGGAGCCCCGCCGCATCAGGAGGACAGTCGGGGGATGACTTGTCGTCGCATTATCTATGATGGAGAATGGAGGCCTAATTCTTATCGTTATACTACGGAGATGGATGAGAGTATCAGTTCTGTAGTCATTGATCCCGGTCTACCTGCTGATCGGTGGATTTGGGAGCCGCTAGGAGACGCTTCGGGGACTGGAATCTTCTAGTTTCGGAGCTTCTACAACCTCATTCGGCGCACTTATTATAAAAACCCTATTTTTTTAATTATTTTTTTAGACTTAAAAATAAATTTATGGTTTTTTATGACCCGATTTGGCCAATTCAGCCCGAACAGGGCCCGAACAAAATTTAAGCCCATGTGAGCATGTGGGGTGACTAAGATGGCCATGTAGGAACATTTTATGTGTGTACAAATATTTTTAAATAATTTGAGACTTGTTGAATATTTATTGACTTTTGGTACAAAATTTATGTTTTATTAATAAAATAATATTTTACAAGATGGTACAATTTTCTGGACCCATACATAGGTGAGCGATAAAGTTCACCTATTGGGACGATTATTATTATTATTTTATAATTTAAGTTATTTTGTGGAGATTTAATAAACATGTTTTCCTATTTAAATATTATTACTATGTTGAGTTGATTTATTAAGGATTGAATTTATATATATGTAGATATGCTCAAATATATTAAATAATTGGATAAGTTGACTTTTAAATGGTATTTTGATTTTAAGTGGGCGGGCCCCGACTCTCCATTGCTTAAAGTGGGCGGGCCCCGACTCTCCATTGCTAGCTGCTAGCAGTAACTAGCTTGCTTAACGCACCACCAACCCGAGTAAACCAATTAATAGTTATATTAGTAACCCTATTAGCACTAGATTTTGACAAAACTTGCTATATATATAACTTCCTCCACATACCTCAAAACCCTAGACTTCCAAAACGAAAATTGTGGCAGAACATACCCTCTTCGCCTACGAGTTCATTTCACCAGTGACGGAGTTGTGTGCGCGACGAACGGAGCATCGGAAGTCAGCCCCTCGTCATCAACGGAGCAGTTTTTTCCACTCAAGGTATCCTACTTCCCGATGACGTAACTTTTTACTCGTAGCACCGATTTTCGATCCGTAAGATTTTCTGGAAAGTATAATTGACCCTCTTCGAGATCCCTTAGGTGGATTTTGACATGGCCATCCAACTTGTAACGCCCCAGTCCCAAAATACGTAGGACTAGGAACGTAGACATGCCAGCTGTATTCACACGAAGTACACTCCAATATATGGAAACCTCGTATGAGTACATAAGCTGTAAAATACAGTAGAACCATAACTAATCTCATCCACGCAAAATAAATAAATAAAAGACATCATATAAAGATAATGAATTGTCTTGATACAATATGTTGGAAGGAGACAAATCCACTACCAACAAAATAAGGAAATAAAATACATGGAAAATAAAATGAGTGGCGAGCGAAGCAAAGACGATCCAAATACAATCATCTTCGAAGAAGTAGCGATGATCACGGCTAAAGCTAGAACACCTGCAAAATACAAGAGCATACACCTGGCAAGACAACCAGGTCCTCAGAGGGACGTAACAAGACACATAATAACATGCCATATAAACTGAATAAATATTGCTCAATAATTAAGGGACACATACAATAGGGTACCTAACCGTACTATAGTGAATATGCAATAAAGAACAAACCTTTGACGCATGGGCCGGCTCAGTCAGGAATCAGAAATCAGGACCGTACCTCCCACTGGAGATAACCGGCTATCAGGACCGTACCTCCCACTGGAGATAATCGGCTATCAGGACCGTACCTCCCACTGGAGATAACCGGCAATCAGGACAATGTATATATGACCCATACGCTAAGGAGATGTTCTTTCCACCCAATGCCTACCATGTTGTATCCACAACAGTAACCTCTATAACCGCTAAGTCAAACTAGCATGCAACCTCTATTAGCGGTTATTCCTATCGCACGGCTTATACGCACCGGTGGCCAGCCAGTCACGCATGTCCGTGTTCTATATGCAACACACAACTTCGTGATACCACGTGTCAAGGCCATGAATGCAACACACAAGGTGGTCCCTTAAATCTAGGTTTAATGTGAGAAAAATAATACATAGCAGGAAAAATAAATGAACAGTAAGTTCTAACAGTTATGCCATGTATCACAATTTATTTTGCATAAAAAATAAATAATACATGAAATATGAGCTAAAATAAGTAAACAGCAAATGGCAAGGTGTCTTGCCTGAGATCCTTGCTGGTGAAACCGACAATCCCGTTGGGTACAGAATAGTCACAGGGCTACACAAGATAACTCAGACGATGTGACAAACTTCTCAAATAAAAACCAAAAATAAAATATTCTAGAAAATTTGTGGGGAAAAAATATGATGTGTATTTTTCTGTCAGTATTCCGAAACTTCAAACGGATCATGATTTTGATTCCTGGTTCTCCCAGAATCTCAAAAACACTAAAACGTGTCAGATTTCGGACCACTGACACTCCACAAATTTTCCAGAAAATTAGGTTTCGAATTTATGAAAATAAAATTTATATTCAAAAAATATACCTCAATACGATTCCAACAAAAAAAATTGGAGGTCAAACGGAGTCCGGAGTTGGGAGATATCGTCGTTCCAAGTTGCTACAACCTTTGAAAATTGAGGCTGAATTTATGACGAAAAAAGAGAGAAATTTTGACAAGGATGGTTTGAAAGATGATTTGTGGTGAAAATAATATGGAGGAGTACCTACCTATTTATAGGATGTGAAAATTCCCAATTAGATAAGAATTAGGATTCTTTTAAACCCAATTTAGATATTTTCTAATTTAATTTAAAAGCAATCAAATCCAAATCTAATTTAAATCAAATCAAATAAAATTCTCTTAGTTTAAAATCAAATCAATTAAATACAAATCCAATTACAAATCCAATTTAAATCTATTTTAAATGAAATTAAATCTCTTAGTTTAAAATTAATCAATAAATCAAATTTCAATTATTTAACTATTTAAATAAATACATAGATTCAAAACAAGATTTAAATATCCATAATAAATTCAAAATATGCTTTCCAAAAATACTAATAATATTAATTTCGAAAATTGCATTTTTTATTTAAAATAAACTAATAAATATTTATGAGCTATATGTATGCACAAATATTCTTTACATAAATATACTTTCTAATATACCATTTTATGGGAAAATACTTTATAATTATAACTGCATAAATAAAAGGATTTTCATATTTAAAACCATAAACTTGAAATGATAGCTAGAATTAATTATTACCTATATTATTTTGAAACCATAAAATAATAAAAATAATGTTTTTCAAAAATATGTACGCTCGCACATATTCGCACTCGTCGAGCAAATTCGAAAAATAAATAAAAGTCGTGCGCGACGTATAATACGACTACGCGACGTACAATACAAAAAATTTAAATCAGTACCAAATTTAATATATATAAAAAATATAGTAGAAATTTAGGGGTTTTACATCCTATCCAACTTAAAAGAATTTCGTTCTCGAAATTAAGAATTTGGAGGGGGTGAGAAGGCACAACGGTAGATAGAAGGGTTTAAGGAAGTTTATATGGTCGTAGTCTAGGTTGAGGGTATGATTAAGAGACGATTGTAATAACTCTTAAATTCAAGTGATTAGAAAGTCAAGATTGTAAATTTAGTGTCGAGGGAAAGGTCGAGTAGTTCAAGACAAAGATATGGTTACATTAGGTGGTAATGGTCATGGTGATAGGACAGTTAGAGGAATTTTAGTACGATACTTTCGTCCTTCTAAAATAGGTGAAGGCGAACGCAATATAGAGTTCGAAGGAGGCGTTATCAAATACGAATACGTGGTTCAAGGGCGACCGAATAATTCAAAAGGAGTTGTCAAGGCGGTCGCGGAAGAGACTCTAAGGCATGTTTAACTATGTCTCCATCCGCATAGAATAAGATATGATAAGCGAACCAAAGTGCAATAGGTTGATCAGACCATCATGCACCGGTTCTGATTAGACATTATTTTTAGTGGGTGCACCCAATAAAATATGTCATGATCAAGCTTGATAATGAAATAAGCTTGCAAAACTGAAGCTATATTAGCAGCATGGGATAGTCAAAATATGTGCAAGGAAGGTACTGATGAAGGAAATTAAATAGTCCCGGATCTTTTAAATTCTAATTTCCGTCCGAAGTTTGGGCCTGTGCAGTTGGCTTGGTTGACTAGCTAAGTTAGGGTCCTCTGAATTTAGAGTCTAAGTGAACTTACTAATGTGGTTCACAAGGAAAAGGTTTGTTAGGTGGTGAGGTATTCTACCCAACTTACAAGAGTTAAACTAATGGTATGATGAGGCAATGTGTCAATCAATCAAGATAAAGTACAAATTTAGGCATTTAAGGAATTTAGTAGAACAAAATCACGTATCGGTCGAAAAAAAATTGTGTCGTGGTTGAATCCCTATCCTGGTAAAAATATCGGTATCATGGTAAGGATAATAGTTTAGCCATTTTGATCAGAAGGTCATATCCTGAAAATAGTGTACAAGGAGACGTGTTTTAGTGGGACATGACATATCTACATGAAGGTAGGCTCGTCTAGGTCTTACACATGAAATTTGTTGGAAAAAAAGTCTAGTGTTGTGCTCCAAATATACAAGTCACGGTAGGGGGTGCCAGAAGGTCAACAATAGAAAGTGGGAGTTCACGATATGATAATTAATGCACAAAATAAAGAAGATCAAGTTACAGCATGAAATAAAAATTAATTAAAGAATCCATTAAAAATAATTTAGAAACACAATTCCGGAGAGAAGATAGTCTCCTAGATGAATACAATTTAGGAACCATTAACTCATTATTCAAATTGCAAATGGGTTAGAAGGTCGCAATTAAAGATCTAGAATTGAAGGAAGGTCGAGTAAGTCGAGGTGAAAATACAGTCACATAGCTGGGTAGATGACTAGCCACACTTGTGTATATACTACTATCATGGTCATGAGTGACATGACAATTAGTGTGGAATACTTCTAACTCATTAGGGCTACCTTTGTGGCCTATCATTAATATTTTAACTCAAGTTTCCTCCAAAAGTTTTTTTAAAAAAATAAACTTTCAAAAATATACCACCAAAATTTGTATTTACTCCAAGCCGTTCAAATTCATCAAAAAAATTTAAATCACTCTCATAAATCTCAAAGCAAAATTTTATCACGTTACTACTAACCTTTTCCAAACTTAACGTTTAAATTCAACTATTTAACTCAAGAGTTCATAATTTACGAATCCATAAAAATTTCACAATCAATCAAAAATTTAACACTCTAAATTTTTTTAATTAATTTATAATAAAACTCTTAGCATATTAAAAGCAATCTCAAAAAAATTAAGCTCAATGCTCTGATCAATTTTAACTTCTATTCATGCTAAGTTATTACAACAAAATCACAACTTTTTAAATGGTAACTTCCTTTAATCAATCAAAATAACTATCCATCACATCCTTCGAAATTCTCCAAAAATTTAATATTAGCAATCCCACATTAAACTAAATTTTCAAATAATCTTATCAGTCAAAATCTTTTTTTTTTTACCAAAAATCTAAATAGATTTGTAAATCCTCAATCATAGGACACCAGTTAAAACAAAAATTTCTCAAAAATTATTTTCATTACTTTCAAATATTTTAAACCAAATTCACCGTCATTACCTCTACTTAAAATTCAAAATTTACTAAACACGAAATCCGCAAGTTGCACAACTCAAATTTAAATAATTCCTACGACCATTTTTAAAAGCTAAGATCATTTTCAAACCAAATCTATAACTGTTCAAGGTGCATAACTATAATACAATAAATTATGAACATTAAAACTCGAAAATCAAATAAATTTTATATTTGTTCAAAGATGTATATCTATCACCCAAACTCATAAATATCACAACTCGAAAAGCAAATCAATTTTATACATGTGCAAGGATGTATAACTATAATCCAATAAATCATAAATATCAAATCTTTGAAAATCAATCAATTTCTTAAACCAAGTATGAAATTCTATAAATCCTCTGGTGTTTACTATTTAGAAATCTCAAGGTTAAAACTTTCCGTGGTAATATCCTACTTTACAAATTACTAATCATTAAATCACACACAAAAAATCCTTTAACTCAATTAGAGTCTTAAATGTATTCTAATTGCCAATATAACCATTCTAGCCATGTGTTTGACCTATGAGCATATACTAGTGTAGTCATCTTCCTAGTTGACACTAAGCACGAAAATAAGAATCAACGGTAGAAAAGAATCAAGCAAGATGCAATTCAAGAAAGTCGAACGAGAGTTCGGAATTTGAAGCCAAGGGAAGAGGTCAAGCTGTATGGATGAGATTCCTATAATTCTAATCCTATGTTGCAGGTTCACATCGGTACAATAACGTAACCGAAGTGATAAACTCGACCTGCATGGGCCACCACAAAAACATGTAACGCCCCAGTCCCAAAATACGTAGGACTAGGAACGTAGACATGCCAGCTGTATTCACACGAAGTACACTCCAATATATGGAAACCTTGTATGAGTACATAAGCTGTAAAATACAGTAGAACCATAACTAATCTCATCCACGCAAAATAAATAAATAAAAGACATCATATAAAGATAATGAATTGTCTTGATACAATATGTTGGGAGGAGACAAATCCACTACCAACAAAATAAGGAAATAAAATACATGGAAAATGAAATGAGTGGCGAGCGAAGCAAAGACGATCCAAATACAATCATCTTCGAAGAAGTAGCGATGATCACGGCTAAAGCTAGAACACCTGCAAAATACAAGAGCATACACCTGGCAAGACAACCAGGTCCTCAGAGGGACGTAACAAGACACATAATAACATGCCATATAAACTGAATAAATATTGCTCAATAATTAAGGGACACATACAATAGGGTACCTAACCGTACTATAGTGAATATGCAATAAAGAACAAACCTTTGACGCATGGGCCGGCTCAGTCAGGAATCAGGAATCAGGACCGTACCTCCCACTGGAGATAACCGGCTATCAGGACCGTACCTCCCACTGGAGATAACCGGCTATCAGGACCGTACCTCCCACTGGAGATAACCGGCAATCAGGACAGTGTATATATGACCCATACGCTAAGGAGATGTTCTTTCCACCCAATGCCTACCATGTTGTATCCACAACAGTAACCTCTATAACCGCTAAGTCAAACTAGCATGCAACCTCTATTAGCGGTTATTCCTATCGCACGGCTTATACGCACCGGTGGCCAGCCAGTCACGCATGTCCGTGTTCTATATGCAATACACAACTTCGTGATACCACGTGTCAAGGCCATGAATGCAACACACAAGGTGGTCCCTTAAATCTAGGTTTAATGTGAGAAAAATAATACATAGCAGGAAAAATAAATGAACAGTAAGTTCTAACAGTTATGCCATGTATCACAATTTATTTTGCATAAAAAATAAATAATGCATGAAATATGAGCTAAAATAAGTAAACAGCAAATGGCAAGGTGTCTTGCCTGAGATCCTTGCTGGTGAAACCGACAATCCCGTTGGGTACAGAATAGTCACAGGGCTACACAAGATAACTCAGACGATGTGACAAACTTTTCAAATAAAAACCAAAAATAAAATATTCTGGAAAATTTATGGGGAAAAAAATATGATGTGTATTTTTTCTGTCAGTATTCCGAAACTTCAAACGGATCATGATTCTGATTCCTGGTTCTCCCAGAATCTCAAAAACACTAAAACGTATCAGATTTCGGACCACTGACACTCCACAAATTTTCCAGAAAATTAGGTTTCGAATTTATGAAAATAAAATTTATATTCAAAAAATATACCTCAATACGATTCCAACAAAAAAACTGGAGGTCAAACGGAGTCCGGAGTTGGAAGATATCGTCGTTCCAAGTTGCTACAACCTTTGAAAATTGAGGCTGAATTTATGACAAAAAAAGAGAGAAATTTTGACAAGGATGGTTTGAAAGATGATTTGTGGTGAAAATAATATGGAGGAGTACCTACCTATTTATAGGATGTGGAAATTCCCAATTAGATAAGAATTAGGATTTCTTTAAACCCAATTTAGATATTTTCTAATTTAATTTAAAAGCAATCAAATCCAAATCTAATTTAAATCAAATCAAATAAAATTCTCTTAGTTTAAAATCAAATCAATTAAATACAAATCCAATTACAAATCCAATTTAAATCTATTTTAAATGAAATTAAATCTCTTAGTTTAAAATTAATCAATAAATCAAATTTCAATTATTTAACTATTTAAATAAATACATAGATTCAAAACAAGATTTAAATATCCATAATAAATTCAAAATCTGCTTTCCAAAAATACTAATAATATTAATTTTGAAAATTGCATTTTTTATTTAAAATAAACTAATAAATATTTATGAGCTATATGTATGCACAAATATTCTTTACATAAATATACTTTCTAATATACCATTTTATGGGAAAATACTTTATAATTATAACTGCATAAATAAAAGGATTTTCATATTTAAAACCATAAACTTGAAATGATAGCTAGAATTAATTATTACCTATATTATTTTGAAACCATAAAATAATAAAATAATGTTTTTCAAAAATATGTACGCTCGCACATATTCGCACTCGTCGAGCAAATTCGAAAAAGAAATAAAAGTCGTGCGCGACGTATAATACGACTACGCGACGTACAATACAAAAAATTTAAATCAGTACCAAATTTAATATATATAAAAAATATAGTAGAAATTTAGGGGTTTTACACAACTTGCTCGAAAAATTGAGACGAAGTTGGAGAAAAACCCACTTTTCTGAATATTAAAAATCGTTTCAAAACATCAACTTGTCGGCCACTTTTCTCGCTGTCCATTAAACTTTCGTAAAAACTAATTAAAGGCAATCAAAGACAACATAACTAATATTGTAATGCACCTACTGGATTCACTTTTCATTTAGTGTGTAAAAAGTTACACGTTGTTAAAGTTTCACGAAAAATTATAAATCTATTTTCAAAAAAGTGGAAAAAACACCCGATACGGCGTGCGCCCCGACAAACCGGGTGACGTGGTCGCATACTATACGCATCAAAAGGTGCGTATGGATGTTATTGACCTGTGGGAACTGACGGAACCCGATTTTGTTGCATGTGTGCGACGAAATCAGTACGTATCCGTCGAGATACCCCCATATCGACCTTTTGCAAATTAAGTCACAACATTGTGCACAATCATCATATCGCGATGAAACTTGCGCCATTGGACTCAAAATATTTTTTTGGTCATGTGAGCCAAGTTTGATCCGATTCTGAGACCGTTGATCGGGACGCAATTTTGGCGGGCCCACAATCCCACTCAACGGGCGATTTTGTGCACAGCCCACCGGAATCCAAAATTGGACATACCATTGGGTTCGTCTCATCAAAACAAATCTATAGACATATAGTTTGATGACTTTAGAGACCGTAGATATTGGCACGTATTTCGGTGCAAAGCAGGTCCAACGACGGACATAGTTTTGATCCGAAATTATGATTTTGCCCCTGTTCCAGAATTTAACTTTTCGACAGACGTTTCCTAGGCGTATCTTTTATTCCAAACTCGTTCGTGATGTTTGTTTCAGCATCCGGAGCTTCTTGTGGATTTTGACTTTTGTATTGACGATTCTGATTGTTGGATTTGCTGCTTCACGCACCATCCGCAGGCAAGATACCTTGCCCTATTTACTGTTATAATTATACGCACCTTTATTTATTTATTTACTTCATATTCATTATCTATTTTTAGTTGGATCCATTACTTCCTATTTTAGTTCATTTTATTTTGCTTAGGTTATTTTTTTCTTCTTGTCTTTTTTGTATGCATATGGACCTAGTCTTAGCGAATTACCTTTTGTTAGTGTCCTTGGGAGGGAGAAGACAGTTAAATGTGTGGGCTACCCCAAATCCAAAAGCTGTAGTAACTGCGTACTATGGTAGTCGAGTCGCGAGGGTCACTAGCCTCGAGCTATGTGGACTGATGGGTCACGTGGGCCGTTAGCCTCGAGTTATGCCGGCTGATAGTATTGGTACTTGACGTGTGCGTGTTGTGAGTTGTTACCTTGTCCTGGGGGAGTCAGCCTTCTCCTGCCCATACATCGATATGTCTTCTAAATTGCCTACTAGAAAGGTTAGGAGACCTTAGCAAGTTTCATATTCCAATCATGGCACGAAAAAATGTCACATCGTGGAATAATAAGTTATCCCTTGTTCTTGTTTGGTTGTAGGGGTAGCCTACTATTTCGATGATGGGATATTGAGCCGTGTTATGGTTTGGACACTTTTACTTTATCTTTATTTTATGGTGCATTTAAATTCAGTTCATATGGCATGTTCTTCCTGTATCTTGTTACGTCCCTCTGAGGACCTGGTTATCTCTCTAGGTGTGTGTGCTTCTGTGATATTGTAGGTGTTCTAGTCGAGGCCATGAACTTCTCCATCCTTTCGAAGATGATTGCACTTGGCTAGTCATGTTATTTCATCTATTCCTCCGTGTACCTTTTACTTGAGATAGTTGGTAGTGGACTTTGTCTCCGCCCAATGTATTGTACAAAGACTTATTGCAGTTGATTATATGATACCTTTTATTCTTCATTTGTGGATGAGATTATATTACTCTTGGTCTACTGCATTTTACAGCTTATGTATACATACGATTTACCATATATTGGAGTATACTTCGTATGTATGCAGCTGGAATGGATACGTACCTAGTCTTAAGTATTTTGGGACTGGGGCGTTACATGTTTTGTGGTGGCCCATGCAGGTCAAATTTGTCACTTCGGTTACGTTACTGTACCGATGTGAACCTGCAACATAGAATTAGAATCTAGGAATCTCATCCATACAGCTTGACCTCTTCCCTTGGCTTCAAATTCCGAACTCTCGATCGACTTCCTTGAATTGTATCTTGCTTGATTCCTCTCTACCGTTGATTCTTATTTTCATGCTTAGTGTCAACTAGAATGATGACTACACTAGTTTATGCTCATAGGTCTAACACATGGCTAGAATGGTTATATTGGCAATTGGAATACATTCAAAACTCTAATTGAGTTAAAAAGACTTTTTAGTGTGATTTAATGATTAGTAATTGGTAAAGTAGGAAATTACCACGGAAAGTTTTAACCTAGAGATTTCTAATTAGTAAACACCATAGGATTGATACTGCAGGAAGGAGAAAAAAATATATAGCTAGAATCTTTATACCATTGATTTAAGAAATTGATTGGATTTTTGAGTTTTGATGTTTATGAATTATGGGATTATAGCTATACATCTTTGAACAAATATAAAATTTATTTGATTTCGAGTTATGATATTTATGATTTATTGGATTATAGTTATACACCTTTGAACGGTTATAAATTTGGTTTGAAAATGATCTTAGCTTTTCTAAAAAAAATGGCCGTAGGAATTATTTAAATTGAGTCGTACAACTTGCGATCTTCGTGTTTAGTAAATTTTGAATTTTATGTGGAAGTAATGATGGTAAATTTTGGTTTACAATAATGGAAAATAATTTTTGAGAATTTTTTTTTATTTTAAATTGTGTCCTATGATTGAGGATTTACAAATCTATTTAGATTTTTTGATAAAATAAAGGATTTTGACTGATAAGATTATTTGAAAATTTAGTTTAATGTGGGATTGCTAATATTACAATTTTTGAAAGAATTTCGAAGGATGTGATGGAAAGTTATTTTGATTGATTAAAGGAAGTTACCATTTAAAAGTTGTGATTTTATTGGAATAACTTAGCATAAATAGAAGTTAAAATTGATGAGAGCATTGAGCTTAATTTTTGAGATTGCTTTTAATATGCTAAGAGTTTTATTATGAGTTATTACAAATTTTAGAGTGTTAAATTTTTGATTGATTGTAAAATTTTTATGGATTCGTAAATTATGAACTCTTGAGTTAAATAGTTGAATTTAAACGTTAATTTTGGAAAAGGTTTGTAGTAATGTGATAAAATTTTGCTTTGAGATTTATGAGAGTGATTTAAAAAAATTATGACGAATTTGAACGGCTTGGAGTGAATACAAATTTTGGTGGTTTATTTTTGAAAGTTTAATTTTGAAACTTTTGGAGGAAACCTGAGGTAAATTTTAATGGTAGGCCCCAAGATAACCCTACTGAGTATTCCACACTAATTGCCATGTCACCCATGACCATGATAGTACGTAGTATATACACAAGTGTTGTTAGTCATCTACCCAGCTATGTGACTGTATTTCCACCTCGGCTTACTCGACCTTCCTTCAATTCTAGATCTATAATTGCGACCTTCTAACCAATTTGCAATTTGAATAATGAGTTAATGGTTTCTTAACTGTATTCATCTAAAATACTATCTTCTCACTAGAACTATGCCCCTAACTTATTATTTTTATTGGATTCTTTAATTAATTTTATTTTATGCTTTAACTTGATCTTCTTTATTTTGTGCATTAATTATCACCTCGTGAACTCCCACTTTCTATTTTTGATCTTCTGGCGTCCCCTACCGTGACTTGTATATTTGGATTACAACACTAGACTATTTCCTCCAACAAATTTCATATGTAAGGCCTAGACGAGCCCACCTTCATGTAGACATATCATGTCCCACCAAAAACCTATCTCCTTGTACTCTATTTTTTGATATGACCTTATGGTCAAAATGGCCAAACTATAGTCTTTACCATGATACCGATATATTTCCGAACACAGATAGGGATTCAACCTCGACTCAATTCTTTCGACCCAATATGTGATTTTGTTCTACTTAAATTCCTTAATGCTTAGCATTGTACTTTATCTTGGTTGCTTGACCCATGGTCCCATCACACTACTAGTTTAACTCTTGTAAGTTGGGTAGAATACCACACCACCTAACAAACCTTTTTCCTTGTGAACCATATTGGTAAGTTCACTTAGACTATAAATTTAGAGAACCCTACCTTATCTAGTCTACCAAACCGTAAGTGAGGAAAACTAGGACAACTGTATAGACCCAAACTTCGGGCGAGCCTTGATTTTAAAAGATCCGGGACTATTTAATTTCCTTCATCAGTACCTCCCTTGCACATATTTTGACTATCCCATGCTGCTAATGTAGCTTCAGTTTTGCAAGCTTATTTCGTTATCAAGCTTGATCATGACATATTTTATTTGGTTGCACCCACTAACATATTGTCTCATCAGAACCTGTGCATGATGGTCTGATCAACCTATTGCACTTTGGTTCGCTTATCATATCTTATTCTATGCGGATGGAGACATAGTTAAACTTGCTTTAGGGTCTCTTCCGCGACCGCCGTGACAATTCTCTTTTGAATTATTTTTATCGCCTATGAATCCCGAAATTCATACTCAATATATAATACCGTCTTTGAAACCTTTGTTGTTCTTGTCTTTTACTTATTTTGGAAAGACAAGGCACTGTACTTGCTAAAATAGACTCAAGGTATCATCTTTGGTTGTCCAATCGGTTAATTATACACAAATGTAGATAGCCACCGACCGACTCATGTGGCTATATCCTCGCCTTTAACTACTCCTTATTTTCTCAACCCTAGAATTATTATCGTGTCCTTCCAATTATTCTTGAGCACTCGAGAATGATTCCAATCATTCACTTCAATCAAACTCTCAATCGAGGCGATTAGCTCCCAGTTTCTCTCTAGGAACCACATCTCCCAAATGTCTAAATTATTCTCTTTGATCTATTCAATTTCTTATTATTCTACAAATTGGATTACAAAAATTTTGTTACCTTCACTAGCGATCCTTATTCAATTACATAACCATGATATATTTTTGTATATATTGACTCCAAAATTTTCTATTGCACGGTGGTGTTGAACGCCGTTTTATCGCCTCCTCCAAAATTTAATTATATTTTGGTATTGACGAACTCTTCCTACCCCCCAACCCTATCTATCCTATTATTCCTAAATTTCGAGGACGAAATTCTTGTAAGTTGGGTAGGATGTAAAATCCTTATTTTTTAATTATTTTTTAGGCTTAAAAATGAATTTATACAATTTATGGTTTTTTTATGACCCGATTTGGCCAATTCAGTCCGAACAGGGCCCGAACAAAATTTAAGCCCATGTGAGCATGTGGGGTGACTAAGATGTCCATGTAGGAACATTTTATGTGTGTACAAATATTTTTAAATAATTTGAGACTTGTTGAATATTTATTGACTTTTGGTGCAAAATTTATGTTTTATTAATAAAATAATATTTTACAAGATGGTACAATTTTCTGGACCCATACATGGGTGAGCGGTAAAGTTCACCTATTGGGACGATTATTATTATTTTATTATAATTTAAGTTATTTTGTGGAGATTTAATAAACATGTTTTCCTATTTAAAAATTATTACTATGTTGAGTTGATTTATTAAGGATTGAATTTATATATATGTAGACATGCTCAAATATATTAAATAATTGGATAAGTTGACTTTTAAATGGTATTTGAATTTTAAATAGATTTTTGGTATATATATATATATATATATATATATATATATATATATATATATATATATATATATATATATATATATATATTAAAGTTTAAGAAAAGAAAAAAAAAGAAAAAAAATAATATCCACCCACCCACTTAAAGTGGGCGGGCCCCGACTCTCCATTGCTAGCTGCTAGCAGTAACTAGCTTGCTTAACGCACCACCAACCCGAGTAAACCAATTAATAGTTATATTAGTAACCCTATTAGCACTAGATTTTGACAAAACTTGCTATATATATAACTTCCTCCACAGACCTCAAAACCCTAGACTTCCAAAACAAAATTTCGGCAGAACATACCCTCTTCGCCTACGAGTTCGTTTCACCAGCGACAGAGTTGTGTGCGCGACGAACGGAGCATCGGAAGTCAGCCCCTCATCATCAACGGAGCAGTTTTCCCACTCAAGGTACCCTACTTCCCAATGACGTAACTTTTTACTCGTAGCACCAATTTTCGATCCGTAAGATTTTCTGGAAAGTAGACTTGACCCTCTTCGAGATCCCCTAGGTGGACTTCGACATGGCCATCCAATTTTCTCGAAAAATCGAGACGAAGTTGGAGAAAACCCACTTTTCTGAATATTAAAAACTGTTTCAAAACATCAACTTGTCGGCCACTTTTCTCGCTGTCCATTAAACTTTCATAAAAACTAATTAAAGGCAGTCAAAGACAACATAATTAAGATTGTAACGCACCTACTGGATTCACTTTTCATCTAGTGTGTAAAAAGTTACACGTTGTTAAAGTTTTACGAAAAATTGTAAATCTGTTTTCAAAAAAGTTGAAAAACACCCGATACGGCGTGCGCCCCGACAAACCGGGTGACATGGTCACGTACTATATGCATCGAAAGGCGTGTATGGATGTTATTGACGTGTGGGAACTGACGGAACCCGATTTCGTTGCATGTGTGCGACGAAATCAGTGCGTATCCGTCGAGATACCCCCGTATCGACCTTTTGCAAATTAAGTCACAACTTTGTGCACACTTATCATATCGCGATGAAACTTGCACCATTGGACTCAAAATATTTTTTTGGTCCTGTGAGCCAAGTTTGGTCCGATTCTGAGACCGTTGATCAGGACGCTATTTTGGCGGGCCCACAATCCCACTCAACGGGCGATTTTGTGCACAGTCCACCGGAATCCAAAATTGGACATACCATTGGGTTCGTCAAATCAAAATAAATCTGTAGACATATAGTTTGACGACTTTAGAGACCGTAGATAATGGCACACATTTCGGTGCAAAGCGGATCCAACGGCGGACATCGTTTTGATCCGAAATTATGATTTTGCCCCTGTTCCAGAATTTAACTTTTGGACAGACGTTTCCTAGGCATGTCTTTTATTCCAAACTCGTTCGTGATGTTTGTTTCAGCATCCGGAGCTTCTTGTGGATTTTGACTTTCGTATTGACGATTATGATTGTTGGATTTGCTGCTTCACGCACCACCCGCAGGCAAGATACCTTGCCCTATTTACTGTTATAACTATACGCACCTTTATTTATTTATTTACTGCGTATTCATTATCTGTTTTCAGTTGGATCCATTACTTGCTATTTTTAGTTCATTTTATTTTGCTTAAGTTATTTTTTTTTCTTCTTGTCTTTTTTGTATGCATATGGACCTAGTCATAGCGAATTACCTTTTGTTAGTGTCCTTGGGAGGGAGAAGACAGTTAAATGTATGGGCTACCCCAAATCCAAAAGCTGTAATAACTGCGTACTACGGTAGTCAAGTCGCGAGGGTCACTAGCCTCGAGCTATGTGGACTAATGGGTCACGTGGGCGGCTAGCCTCGAGTTATGCCGGCTGATAGTATTGGTACTTGACGTGTGCGTGTTGTTAGTTGTTACCTTGTCCTGGGGGAGTCAGCCTTCACCTGCCTATACATCGACTTATCTTCTAAATTGCCTACTAGAAAGGTTAGGAGACCTTAGCAAATTTTATGTTCCAATCATGGCACGGAAAAATATCACATCGTGGAATAGTAAGTTACCCCATGTCCTTGTTTGGTTGTAGGGGTAGCCTACTGTTTCGATGATGGGATATTGAGCCGTGTTATGGTTTGGACACTTTTACTTTATCTTTAATTTATGGTGCATTTATATTTAGTTCATATGGCATGTTCTTCCTGTATCTTGTTACGTCCCTCTGAGGACCTAGTTATCTCTCCAGGTGTGTGTGCTTCTGTGATATTGCAGGTGTTCTAGTCGAGGCCATGATCTTCTCCATCCTTTCGAAGATGATTGCACTTGGCTAGTCTTGTTATTTCATCTATTCCTCCGTGTACCTTTTCCTTGAGATAGTTGGTAGTGGACTTTGTCTCCGCCCGATGTATTGTACAAAGACTTATTGTAGTTGATTATATGATACCTTTTATTCTTCATTTGTGGATGAGATTAGATTACCCTTGGTCTACTGCATTTTACAGCTTATGTATACATACGAGTTTCCATATATTGGAGTATACTTCGTATGTATGCAGCTGGCATGGATACATACCTAGTCTTAAGTATTTTGGGACTGGGGCGTTACACTTATCCTCCGAGTACAGAGTATGAATTCATATGGTGCAAGGGTCTTGCCCGGAAGATGCAACTTTGTGTTTACAAGCTTCTTTTGGGCCGCCTATTGACGAAGGATCGACCTAGTGCTTTTGGGGTGCTGGTTCCAGACCCTAAGTGTGTGCTATGCAATGTAGCGAATGAATCTATAGGGCACATTTTTTTTGAGTGTGCCCTGTCTTGGCAGATCTGGGCTGATCAAAGTAGGGTGCTGGGTGGTTGTGACTCCGGAAAGGGGATTGGGGACATCAACACAGTGCTCCGGGATAGCAGAGGAAGAGGGCATGACTAGTTCCGGACCGCCCGAGTTCGACTGGCAGCCGCTGTCTGGCATGTATGGAGGGAACGGAACCGTCGCATCTTTGAGGGTATAGTCACCCCTCCGATTGGCATCCTCCATAACATAGAGTTTGATGTAAATGCTATGGGGATCTGATGAGTGGGAGTCCCACTCTGATTGTATATTGTTAGATTATTACACTGCTTTTGGAATAAAATTTACCCTTTTTCTAATATATATATATATATATATATATATATATATATATATATATATATATATATATATATATATAGTCCGATCACGAAATCGGAAGGAACAAATTTCACTCATTTCACCAACATAAGCAGACCGAGGAACTATATGAAGTGTAATTCCAGGCGGAATGTTCAGTCACGTGATCATCAGTATTTTTTCGTTGTTGTCGAACACCGGCATCGCATTAACCTATATAACATGCATATATGTTACGTAAATTTGATCAGTTGTGCTCATATATATACAATGTTCATATGTTAACGTAGTGAGCAGCTGCAATTTGTGACAGTGTGCATGCATGAGAGAATTTAAGTTAATTAGTTGGTAGCTGCCAATGACATGGATGACCACCATGAGGTTGGCCGCTGCGATAAGCCATCGCGGGCGCTGGAGGGTCGTGAGCACGTTCTCATCTCCTGGCCGAGCGCCCAGTACCCTATGAGCGCGACAGGGAAGTAGCAGAGCGCCATGATGAAGTAGGCCACGACGGTACCTTTCCACATAGGGAGCTTCGAGGGGTTCGAGGGGGTTTAAGGGATGGTGGCCTGGACCTCCATTATCACCCCGTGGCTGGCGTAGGCGAACGCCACCTGACCCAACGCGTTGAAGACCCTGAACATGGAATCCGATGGAGTGGTCTTCTTGTAGCCGTAGCTTACATTCGCGACGGGGCCTCGTTTATGGATCATGAAAAAACTTTAGTAAGAGGAAATATCACATCGAGGATGAGGAGAAATTATTCTACGTGCTCGGGCTCACTGTGTACCCTTGTTAGCAATCACCCGAATAAAACTCGTATTATACGTAAAAAAAAATTTGTATCGTTCAGAAACGTATAATACTTGCATACTTTTGACATATTCAAATCAGTACAAAAAATTTAAACATGCAAAGTTTCACTACCAGAAAAGGTCATATTAGCGACGCCAGAAAACGTCGCTAATATGAGAAAAAGCGTCGCTAATCGTATTTATCGACGTTTTTAGCAACATTTTCCTGTGGTCGCGGAAAGCCATGTCGCTGACAGGAAAAATATCGGTAATCGTCGCCATTACCGACGCTTACCGACGCTAAATAAACGTCAGTAATAACCGACGTCCACTGACACCACGTCGGAAAAATGGTGACGTCTCGGATGTCGGTCAACGTCGGTGAATTTAGTGATGTATGCTACTTTTTACCGATGTTTACCAACTCTGTAGAAAAGGAAAACTGGGTCGGTAAACGTCGATAAACGTCGCTATACCTGGTAATTTAGCGACGTTTATCGACATTTAGCGACGCAACTAAATGTCGGTAAACGTCGCTAAAATGCAAAAAAATAAAAAAATTACAGAATGTCCACAGAATCATATTTTCTTCCTGCAGTTTAATAAATAACAATAAATACACAGAAGCACATTTTCTTCCTGGGTACGCCGATCCCTTCGGTGGAACACTCAACACTGGTACATCACAATATACATATGTATCAACATAAACAAGAGTAAAAGTCTACAAGAGTAAAATATCCAAAGTCGATAAACGAATATCCAAAGTATACAACCAATATCCACATGAATCCACAACAAATAATGAAAGACTACACAAACAAATAATCGACAACCAATATTGAAACAACATAAACAAACACTAAAAAAATAATCCTAACTCAGACTACTGCGGATCTGGACGAGGGGCACCACCACGCCTCAAGGATAGGAACATCTCGTACTCCTCCCGTGAAATCGTCACCGATGAAGAAGGTAGTGACATCGGTGGAGTCGGAGGTAGTGACGC
The DNA here is from genome assembly GCA_029216955.1 of Iris pallida. NCBI lineage: Eukaryota > Viridiplantae > Streptophyta > Magnoliopsida > Asparagales > Iridaceae > Iris > Iris pallida. Next base: position 17,323,319 of record JANAVB010044419.1, read on the forward strand.
CGGCGGAGTCGACGACGATGAAGGCGCACCTGGAGGACAATAACGCTCCAATGCTGCTAGTTGCTCGTGGTAGGAATGCATGGTAGATAACAGCCTCGTACTGCTATCAACTATCGAATCCTGCATCAACGTGAGCCTCTCATCCATGGACAGCTGTGATGCCTGCAGATCCATCACGCTGCACTCTGTTGACGCTCTAAGATCAGTGACGCCCCACGCTGTCCTCTCAGTCACATCCTTGAGCTCCATAATACTGTGGTCGAGCGTATCCAATCGTGCTATGAGCGCAGCATCGTCCGTCTGGTGCTGCTCCTAGATCCGTCGTAGCAGCTCGTCACGGACAGACTCCACCATCTGCTGGACTCGGAAAGACTCCTAGGAGGGCTGTGGGCCATGCACACTAGCATGGGAGGCCCTAGAGGACTGTGTCGCAACTAGGGCGCCATAGGATCCCATACTGTAGTACGTACCCCTGTGGAGACCACCAGCGACGGTCAACCACAGCTCGTCCTCCGACGGAGCTGGAGCGGGCTGCGAGGAAGTACCAGCCTCTCCCGCAACATGTGCACTAGCAGCCGCCCACTCCTTAAGCCATTGAAACTCAGCCTAAAAAGCATGGATACTCTATAACTTCTAATATCTAATGTACTTATTATTACTAACTACATGAATATCGATTTGCATGCATATTTACTAAGTTATATCAAAACTAACACGAAGTATTAAAATTAATAAATAGAATTGTAATACTTACATAGGCCTGCTCCGCCCTCTCGTCAATAAGCTTCTCGCCCTTCCGATGTGTGGCCAGGAAGACAGTCACCATATTGGCGTCATCATCCTTCCTTACCTGTAATTAAATATATCACCTTTTACTAATTTATCGGATTTGCATTAAAATAATATTTTTGAAATAAAAAACATGCCAAACGACGGAAATGTTCCATCATCGGAATCGACCCACCGTACCACTTTGACCCCTGCTTCCTAGCCGCCTTGTCCTTCTCAGACTTTTTTTTGTACCTTTGCTCGTCGAATCGAGCCTTCATCGTAGTCCACTGCTCAGGGTGAGCCAACCTTGGATCGTCTTTTCGACACGATCACGAGTGTTCTGATCATTAATAGCGTCGCGGATCAGCTTAGCAGCAACGGCAGGAAACATCTCCTCGGTCATCTCGGCCCGGTACGGTGGATAGAAAAACATATCCTAGAAGAGTGCAAACCAAATATTTATCAGTTATATATAATATGCAAAAATTATATGATTCATGTTAAAAGCAAATATATTTTAACCTTGAAGCGCGCAAACCAGTAGGCCTTCTTCTCGTCCGGAGCATCAGAGTAGTTTATCCAAGGACCACCATAATTAGTCCTCAAGAAGTGGCCTAGGCGTCTCTGTACTGACTTGGGACGATATCTATACAGACATATTATATTCATGAGAAAAGTTCATTTATGTTAAACACATGAAAAAATGATAAACCAAAACACTTATTTTGTACCGTTGGCCCAAATCTCCGTTCTCGTCTCCTCCGGAGGTGCGCATGCATCATCTGCCTGATACTGGTCGGTCGTCGGCTCAGCCTCCTCCATCTGCTCATCTGCCTCCATCGTCGTATCAGCAGGAGGAACGCTAGACGACGGAGCAGTCTTAGGCCTGGAACTACTCTTCCCAGAAGATATGCCACGTAGCGTCGTGGCAGGCGGAGGTACTATCCGATACAAGGAGTACTTGGAGATGAAGATCCAGAGCCGATACCAGTAGGAGGTACTGAAGGAGTATCCTGTCCTCTACCAGTAGTACATCGTACCCCATGTCGGGACATGCAGAACGATCCGCGACGACCTGTCATACCTGATAACAATATATGATGAGATACAACAAATAATAGTACATTAGAAATATGAAAGTATAATAACAACAAGATAATAACCAAGACAACATATGATGATACATTTTACAAGAAACATCTAAGTCCAGATAGTATATTCTACAAGAAATATCTAAGTTCATATAGTACATTCTACAAGAAACATCTAAGTCCAGATAGTATATTCTAAAAGAAACATCTAAAAAATGAAAGTACATCTCCCTCAATCATCTTCAGAATATTCATCTTGTTTGTCTTCCTCGACCTCATCTTCCTCTTCCTCCTCCTCCTCATCTTCAGTTTCATCTTCGCCTTCGTCGGCTTCGCCTTCCTCTTCGGATAATTCTACATCTTCTACATTAGTCGTGTAATGCATAACTTCCGTGGAGTCCACATCAACAATATTGGTTATAAGAGGTAGCTCATCCTCCTAATAAGCTTTTTCGTCAACATCAAAAGTATCTCTAGCTTTAGTCTTGCATACTGCCCACCAGTCAGACTTCGTTGCTCTCCGTCTCGGATAAGCTGTGAAGTACACGAGCTGAGCTTGAGTTGATAGGAAAAATGGTTCGTAGCCTTGATATCTATGCTTGTAGTTTATATCCACAAGACCATGCTTGTCAAATTTTTAACCTTAATTTTCAATCGGATCGAACTATTCATACTTGAACAACACGATCTTTGCTGGTTCTCTGCCATAGTTATATGTCAATTCCATAATCTCTCGCAAATGCCAAAGAAATCATTTCCTGGATCGACATCTTTGTAGTTCGAAGATTTGATACACAAACAATTGTTTTTTGTGGAATCAAGATCCAGGAGGCTGTCTCTGATCGGAGCATTTGTCGACTTGAACCTAAAGCCATTGACACAATAACTTGGCCATATTTTAACAAAAGTAATTGGTCCTTTGGCAAGAGTTCTAATTAATTTAATCTCTGGTGAAATTAGACGATCGACCTGAATACCAAAGAAGAGATAGTAAGTTTTTTATTGCGCAGTTGCATTAGAAGAGGCCAGTAATTACCGAGTTGCTTACATATTCGCTCAACTAAGAAAAAAATGATGTCTCATTTCTTTTTCTAATGCTTCGTCTGTTAGGTAGGGTCTAGCCGACCTCAACTCATCATTATATGTGCTGAAAAACAACGAAGCAACCGCCGATTAGTACAATAATATTAGCTTATACTATTACATTGAGATGACGTAAACTCATCATTAATTACTTATCCCTCTAGCTTCTCTACTTTATCCTCGTCACAATTGAGTAATATATACAACTGAGCAGCCCTTAGCTCTTCATCATTCAAATATCTCGTCTTTATTTTTCCCGAAGACTTTCCGGACGTATTGAATACTTTCAGTATTCCATCATTAGATTCTTGATATGATCCGTCGTTGTTTCTCGGAGCCCTCATTCTATTCTTAGCAATATGAGGTTTGAAATATGTCGAGCAGAAGTTTGTAATCTCCTCGAGAATATAGGTTTCACAAATAGAACCCTCGACCCGAGCCTTATTTTTTACCTTCCTATTTAGGTGGTTCAAATGTCGCTCAAACGGTACATCCACCGATAACCGATGGGCCCACCAATACGTGTCTCGTAGAAAAGATAAATTAGCAAATGCTCTATGGAGTCGAAGAATTCAGAAGGAAATACCTTCTCGAGCTTGTACAGTGTTACCGTAATATCGTTCTCCTACTTTTTTAGACGATTGACGAGCAACTTAGTAGAACAAAGATCTCTGAAGAATATGCTAAGCTCGGTCAATGGATCCCAAATAACCTGGGGTAAGAATTCCTGAAATGCAATAGAAATTAACCTCTCCATAAATACGTGACAATCATGGCTCTTCATACCTGTCAGTTTGTTCTTCTTGAGGTCGACGCATCTTCTCAAGTTCGAAACATACCCGTCTGGAAATTTTAGACCTTGAATCCACCTACAAAGTCTGACTTTATCCTCCTTCTCTAGTAAGAAAATTGTCTTAGGTTGCTTCAACTTTTTATTTCCCTCTCTATCAAATGCAATGCAGGACGTCTACATATTTCTTACAAGTCCAATCTAGCCTTTGTATTATCTTTCGTCTTCCCCTTTATGTCCATTACAGTATTAATTATGTTGTCAAACACATTCTTCTTTATATGCATGACATCAAGGTTATGTCTAATCAGATTGGTGCTCTAATATAGCAGATCCCAGAATATACTCATGTTCGTCCAGTTATGAGTGCGACCGAATCCGTCACACTTGTAGCCCTTAGCAGGCTCTTCAATAGCTCTCGTTAAATCTTTTACCTCTTCCCATATCGTGTATCCAGACCACCTTGTCGGTAGATTAGCCTTCTCCACAACACCTGAACGAAAAACATTCTTGTTCCTCTGGTACGGATGATCCTTCGACAGGAATTATCGATGACAATCGAAGAAGCACGGTTTGCCTCCGTGTTTCAAACGAAAAGCCTTAGTGCGGTCCATACAATACGGACATGAAAGACGACCATGCGTGCTCCATCCAGATAACATACCATAGGCCGAAAAGTCGTTGATGGTCCACATAAGTGCTGCCCGCATCTGAAAATTTTGTTTTCTAGATATATCGTACGTGTTGGAACCTACTTCCCACAGCTAATTCAACTCATGAATCAATGGTTGTAAATACACATCAATGTTCCTTTTCAGATTGTTCGGACCTGGGATAATAACGGTGAGGAACATATACAGAGTCTGCATGCACATCCAAGGCGGTAGATTGTATGGAGTGACGATCACATGCCAACACGAATACTAGGATCCCGAAAGTCCGAATGGGGTAAAACCGTCGGAGCAGAGACCCAATCTGACATTACGCGGATCAGAAACAAAATTTGGATACTCTCGATCAAAGTGCTTCCATGCTTCTCCATCAGATGGGTATCTAACACTCCTTCGGTCTGTTCTCGCTTGTGCCAACTCATATTTTCTGCAGTTTCCTTTACCATAAACAACCGCTGCAACCACAGCGTCAACGGCAAGTAGTGCATCAAATCGGTAGGATTCCTTTCACCAAAAGACTTTTCTCTACTACTGCCCTTGTAGCGATCAGTACCACAAAATCTGCAGGCGTCTTCATCATTGTCGTCTTTGTAGTACAACATGCACCCGTTGCGACATGCATCAATTTTCTTATATCTCATCCAGAGCGATCTCACCATCCTCTTAGACCGATAAAAGTCTTTAGTCAACTTAGCACCCTCAGGCAATATTTCTTTAATGAACTCCATAAGTCGGTTGTAGCAATCTTGCGACACATTAAAATCGGACTTGATGCTCAACAATCTTGTAACCACCTCCAATGGTGAATGATCCTTAAAACCAGGATATAATGGAGTCTTTGCATTCTCCAGCAACTCCATGAACGTTACAGCATCGGTGTTCGGTGCCTCTTCAGGTGCTTCATGATTTTTCGGATCGAAACTAGGCACGACCGCGTCAAAAAACCATGTTCACCAACCCATCGTCATAAGTGTTTGCAAAAACAAAAGGTTTTATTACAAACTGAGAAAAGAGTACATGAGTACAATGATTTTTAGGAAAGTACAAATGTAGGAATCTGATCAGAAGACGGTCACTTTATCCCTTGGACTATGTGAACTTGAAGACTATAGCCTCTGGAGAATATAATAGCAATTTTGTAAGAGTTCTTGATCTCTGTGCGTGTGTATCCGCCCCTTTCACAGTGATTGGAAACTCTATTTATAGAGTTCAAGAAATAACTGTTTTAACAGTTATTCTGATGTGCGCAAGGCTGGGTCGCGCCACATTGGGTTGCGCCAGCCTCCTGTTGTGCCAACTTTCATTCAGTTGTTAAGTCGTGTACTAACTGTATTTAGATGCGTGGCATCATATAATTGAGATGCGCATGATCGTGTACAGGATAGTAGACACATCTTGAGAGATTAGTGGCATGTGCGTCACGTCATCCTACTTTAGAATGTAAGTTGTCTCAACTTCATCGGGTTGCACGACCTCCAGTCAATAGGTCAAACTACGCTTGATTTGGGCTGCGCCTAAACACGTGGCAGCCTTTGAGAAGAAGTCATTTAGATTGCACCTAGACACAACTAAGGATTTTGTCTGGATTGCGCCTAGGCGCAACTTACGAAGCGTACAGGACAGTTGTCAACCCAACTCCCTTTGAGCGGCACAATTCACGGGATTCGAAGAGATTTTCCTCGTCCACTGCATTTGTCAGTTGTCAGTACTGTCAGGTAATGATGGCCATTGAATATCAGACACCACGTAGATCTTGGTGCAATGTAACTGGACGCAGTCTGATATGTGGCGCAATGTGATCTCTGAGCTTCAGAATGATGGCGCAGCTTGACTTTTGGGGCGCAATTTGATCACTGAATAGCAGATTTATGGCGCAACTTGATTTTTAGGCCCTACAAGATCCCCTTTAAAGTTTTCAAAACTTAAAACATTTCAAAGTTTTGAAATACTTTGAATTTAGAAAGGCTTTGACTAAGTCAAGTTGCGTTAGTCAACAACCGGTCATCACAATTAAATTTCTTTCTCGAAAACACTCAACCTCCTCTTCGTCTTCCCAAGTTTCATTGATGATTTTCAGTTTTCAATAAAGAATATGAAGAGTCAATTTGTTGATATATATATAGTAGTTGATCTTTGTGCTTTATTTTTCACTTCTGTTCTTCAATGGTCCCCAAGAAGAAAGAGATGGAGACAAATGCTGACACCATAATCAAGTCCCCTGAAGCGGGACATGATATTGCGCCTACAACTTATTTGCTGGAGGCTGACCCGTCACTGAGAGCGATAAACTTTTTAGACTGTTTTGGTCTAGACCCGACAGTCTTCAATCACTTGAATGGTGGGTCATCCTCCGAAGGGCGTGGTGATGCGAAGGGGTTCCTTAATCTGATGCGTCGCTCGGGGATCCGCAACATGCAAGAATTGGATGCCACCCTTCGTCAGCCTGATGAAGGCAAGAACAAAAAATAATGTTTGGGCATGCCAATTTTTATTCTCTTTTCTGGCGTCCTTGTCTGTAGTGGTCCACTCATCTTTATGCAAATGAAATTTAAAATTTCTGGTATGTTGTGTGGTTGTGATTTCGAATGGCGCACGTGGACACATTCCTTTGGCTAGTTCTTTTTTTACTGTTTCTTCTGAGAGACATATGGCAGTCATCACACGGTTTTAGACGCTCATTTTTAGTTCTTTCGAGAAATAGGCTCCTAGAATGACGCACCCGTTTTCATCTTTCCTTCTTTAAAAAGGACAACCAGAAACAAAAAAGTCATTCATAGTTTCTCAAAACAAATGGCTTCTCACAAGGTCTTACTATTCATAAGTTCACTTGTGCCACTTCGTCCCTATAATATTCTTTTGCATGTTGTGCCTTCAAAAATTGGCAAGTCTCGACGAAGGATCAATGGTATGAGCATTCTTCTTTCGCACCACTTTTTGAAGATAAGTATTGATCTGCATGTTGTAGACACTGTAACACCCAGTTTTCCAAATGAGGGTAATTTTGAACTTTTGTAAAAGTTTATTATTTAATAATAGGATTATGATTTATGGAAATTTTTAATTATTTTAATACTATTTAAAATTGGTAAAATATAATTTTGATGTGAAAGCTAGTGAACTCTAGAACTGTTGAGCCTAGAGACTAACCATGACCATTGGGACTTAACCATGTGATTAGAATGACTATTTACAACTTTTTAGGCTAAGGGTATTTTGGTCATTTTGTGACTTTTGAATTATTCAGGATTTTGATTAATTGGTTATTTTAGATTATTTTAATAATATTTAAATTGGTGTATTATAATTTTGGTCATTTTTTCATATTTTAATATTTTGGGAAAATTTTATATTTTTAATATTGTTTTTATTGGATTTGTTTAGTCGGGTTTGAGTTTCGTCTCGTTCCGACTTGTATTGTGACCCGGGTAGCTTAAACTCTAGATGGGACCCAATATTAAGTTAAGCATGGCTCACAAGACCCAACATTTAAGTTAGTTAATTAAACTAATTTTTATCATGTTAGAATGGTTAAGTTAGAGACTCAAAACTAGATCATTTTGACCCCAAACTTGAACCTAGTCTAGACTTAACCATATGAGACTAGAGAGGGGCAATTAAGACATTTTTTATTAGCCCTAATGGACACTTTATGGCAGCCACCTTTAGGGGAGAATGATTCATTTCATTCTTTACAATCTTGCCTCTTCTATTTTTCTTTTGTTCTTCCCTAATTTTAGAGAGCCTTTCTATTGATTTGATCTCCAAATCAAATCATTCCTTCACCAAATCTTCCCTTAATCTTTCCCATTCTCCAAAGGAAGGGTGCTACCAAGGATTGGAAGAGAAGTGCAAGGAGGAGTGTCCACTTTGAGGGATCTTCGTATCGGAGCCGTGTCCTAAAGGGATTTCATTGGGATTCCACTCCCAATAGGTAAAACCTATCCTCTAAATCGATTTTCTTTGCATATAAATTAGTTTTGAATTCGTAGGATCCATCCTCATGCATGTGTCCCCTTTAGATTCAAATTTGAGGCCATTTGGAGCTCTCTTGAGGATTTTAGATATGTGTCTTGTGTCCTACTTGATAGATCCCAAATTAGGACACCCCATGTGTATGTATGTATGATAATAGTTTAAATAGATATTTAAATTCAGTTTTAGAATGGTTAGAGAGTGGATTGATCTTAGTTAGGATGGTTAGAATGAGTTTCATTTGGATACCTATGTTTGCATCCAAGTATCTTGGCCTATATGTGTTCTTTTGTCCAAAATAATTCAAATTCGTCATAATATTTATCCACGTTTTTATTAACCAAAGCAACTTAGAAATGTCATAACTTTTAGCTTAGAACTCCGATTTATCTTCCGTTTTTTTAAAAGAACCATATCGAAGTTAGATTTATAAATATATATTTTAATAAGCCAATTTATTTCTGTAACTTTCTGTAGAATTATTTGACTGTCAGCTGTACGAAAGACGAACGTGTTTCGGTATTTTCATAATTTTGGGAGCTTCCGGACATGAAAATGTGATCTGTTTAAAGTTTCGAAAAGATAACACGAAGAGCTACAACTTACTTTAATCTTAGAATTTAGTAGAGGCCCAATTGGTACAGTATTGGTTTTAAGTAGAAGAGTGACTATACGATATATGCATTTTGTGTAACCTATGAGCCTATGTAGTATGGATATTAAATGAATATAGAGTATGTAATACATGATATGTTAGATGAATGAAATGATATATATATATATATATATATATATATATATATATATATATATATATATATATATATATATATATATATATATATATATATATATATATATATATATATATATATATGATATATATCCCCTTTACATTAAGGTATATATATGGTTGAATGCAAGCATGTAGGAATGCAATTAATATAATGTATGTAAGCAATGCATAAATGCATGAATGAAAGAATGATATACAATGTATGCATGAAAGTATATAATGAATGCTAGATATGAATGCAAGGTATACATGTAATGATAGATATGAATGCATATATATAAATAATATAATGCAATATATAATGATAACATATATGGCAATGTAGAATATATGATGCAAGCATGTATATGTCCACTGTTTCCCTTTTTTTTTTATATTTTCCTTCCCTTTTCATTTCAGATTTTCTTCCTTTTTCCTCTTCTATTTTTACATATTGCATACAATGTAAATAATGTATAGATGCATGTAAGTATGTAATATGCATGAATGACATGTATGTAATGAAAATAAGTATATGCATGCAACTTAATGATATGTGAATGGATATAATGCATGAACTGAAGTATGCATGTATATGGGATATGAATGAATGATATATATATTTGTTAAGGTAATATAATTTATGTATTCACATATATTTGACTTAAATATATGAGTTTGTATGCATATATTATATGTATGCATTTATACAGGAATAAATATAATATAATATAGAGTATGCATATATGAATATAATGTATGCAAGTATATAATGCATTCAAATATATATATATATATGCATCTATGTAGGTATGTATAGGTGCATGAATGAATGCAAGTATGCATATGTGATATGTATGTAGGCATGTATGCAGTGTATGTATGTATACATGATATGTATGTATGTAATGTAAGTATGTATGTATGCATTTCTATAAACTGAGTTAACCTATAACCTTTCACACATATGCATTCATACACCCTTTGACACCATGTATCCCATGTCACATTCACCTATCTATCACTAAATTTGAGAGCATTAACACATACCCTTTCACATACATGCCAAACACACACACTCACTTACACTTTTACCTCTCTTTCTCTATATATATATATATGTATGTGCATATATATAGCTTTCCTATATATATATCTATGTATATGAATAAGTGAATGTGAATAATAGATATACATTATATGACTAAGTTATATGCCTTGTTAGCTTATGATTTAGTTTTGTGCTTGGTTTAACAAGTGACTTAGACTATGAGTTAGTAGCTATCTTGGATACTTGATTTGTATCAACTTAGTTTGTTTAGACCTAGAATTGACTAACCTAGACTAGTTGACTAGAGTTGACCTAGTTTGACTTTATAGTTGACCAGAGTTGACCAAGAGTTGACTTGACCTAGATTGACTTAGACTCATGTGTCACTACCACATTTCTAGCTTGAGGGTATTTTGACATTTTTTGGGTATTTTAAATTTATTAGAATTTATTTGAATTTATGGAAATTTTTAGGATTTATTTTGGAATTGTTTGGACTAGATTGATTTTGACTAGTTTTGACCCTTGTAGACCAACCTAGAAGCTAACCCTAGTTAGTATGGACTTGGTTAGGATATATGACTCTAGTCTAACCTAGCCTAATCCTTGGTTTGGTCATTAGACTCTAATTAGCAATAGGAATTAGAAAGTCATAAGTCATGGCTTATGATTTAGAACCTTTATTAAATCAAATCAAACCATAGCCTTGTAGGTTGGCCCAAAGCCCAAGGCAATTGCAAACCCTAATCCCTAGAATAAGTGGGCGGCCACCCTATCTACATTGGGAACATCACCCTATAAATACTCTTCTAATTTTTAGGGTTGCCTCTTTCTTAGGAAAGCTCAAAGTTTAAGAAAGGTTTGTTTCTTATTTCATTTAATCCCTAGATTTCCATTCCTTTTCCTTTTTCATTCAAATCTCTTCCATTAGGTTCTAATACACCCACTCTTGCTGTTATTGAAGTTTTATTTCAGTTTGGTATTATTTTGAGGGTTTTTCTTGAAAGTTCAACTATTGGTACCTCCTCCATTTCTCTATGAAATTTCGATTTTCTTTCATATTTAGGAAGCCCTAGGAGTCCCCTAAGTGTCTGCATAAGTTTCGTGTCGGGTTTCATAAGTTTCGTGTCTGTTTGGACACGTATCAGGGACTGTCCAGAGGTGTTTGTCGAAATGTCTCAAAGGGCATTTCGATTTCATTTGTGCAATGTTATTGAATGAAAATGTCTGTTTATATGTCGTTTATGGGATTCTTCTTGACTGAGGTGATATTAGTGTCTGTTTGTGTCGGATTCGACGCGTGGACACGCGCTATTGACACGCGCGCACGCTCGGGTTGGATCCCCTGATGCTCGGGGCTTGGTGTGCAGTGCACACTCCACTTCGACGTACGAAAATTGACACGCGTGTAGTATTTGTGACTAACACGAGGTTCGTGAAGTGTTATGAGCTCTCGTGTCGTGTCAGACACGCATTTGCCTGTGCACGTGTCCTGCACTGTGTGTATCAGTATTCTTAAATTGTGCTCCTGTGTTAAATTGTTTTAATGCTTTTGAATTGTGTCTAAATTGATTAGATAGATCCTAAATGTGTTGATAAACTCTGATTACATTAGGTTTACACGTAATTTAGGTTAATGTGGAAAAACTGGATTCAAATTTGGGTTTTCAGTGGGATTCCTGATACATTGCCTTTTTCAGTTATTTGCCTAACTCTTAATCTGAATTTTGTGATGTGCTACTGCTAATTAACCCCCCACATGTTTTAGCTAATGTTTAACTCATTGTTACTCTGATTTTGGGATTGGGAGTGATAGTGAGTATTGGTCAATTGATAGATTTAAATGCTATGGCTAATACTTGTATTTTTGTCAGATTTCCAGTTTCAAAAATGAACTTTGCCATCATTTTTACCCACCTAATGCTGTTAAATGTTGGGTTATAGTTCCTAGATTTGTTCTCCTATACTTGAACTACATGTGTGTTGAATTTGGGATTTAATTGATGTGTTTGGCTCATGAAAACTGAGTTTAAGCCTAGGCCATTAAACTGGAATACTGTGTACTATTTTTAGACTTATTTTTAGAGTTCTATTGAACCATGGAATGTTTTCCTAGGTTGTAGGAAACCTGGGAATGTTAGGAATGAAAACTGGAAATCGGGATTTAGTTTTTATGGATGAAAACTGAGTTTTTTTTTAAATAAGGTGTATTGATGTTGCAATGTGTTAACTGAGATGGTGTTTTTCAATGACTTGAACCCTATTTCCTGCACTGCCTATTAAGTTCAGCCACTTAGTTTTTTTTTTCCTGCTACACTATATGCTGTGGCACACACAGTTCTTCTCACATCACACACACACACTTTTACAATTTTCATTCCACACTGCTTCACTCTTCTTTTACACACATATCCCTTCATCCATCACTCACAGTCACATACACATTCCTCACATCTTCACCCACTCACACAATTCCCTCACTAACACGTTACACCTAACACTCCCATGACACCATGCCACACACTTAGTTCCCATTGACACATGCCCTATCACAAATCCCATGATACACACATCTCTCTACGCACATGGTTAACGCACACATACACATTATCACACACACATGAGCCCTTTATGTATATATTTCTATGTATTAGCTTAGTGTTGTATGGTTTATAAATTAGCCTATGGTTATATATGATATATATAATATATATGTATAGTGTAGTAAATATATATATTGTGTATGTACTAAGCTAGGCTTGATTAGACTAAGGTAGACTAGTTTGGCCTAATTTAGACTTGGTTGACCTAGTTTGATTTCTAGGGTTGACCAGAGTTGACCAAGAGTTGACTTTGGCCTAAATTGACCTAGAATCATGTAGAATGCATAGTAGGACTTCATTACACCATTTTGGACTTGTTGTGACTTGTGCTGTTCTGATTAGGAGCCAAACACCACTCCTCGGACAGTACTTTCATATTGGACACTCAGATACCAGGCGAGTACATTCTCTGATCATTTCATATCATGCTTAGAATTATTTCCTGCTTTAAATTACTTTACTTGTTACTGTCACGTTGGTCACACGGATTGGTACTATATGGATCCCTTCTTGAGATGTTATCCTTTAGGAAGCATCGGGTACTACATGTTCTGTGCGTTTCACTTACATGGTGTATTACTATGCTTCATTGGTTCACTGACCACTTGTGACATATACTCTTATGATCATAGAGTCTTCCTTTCCTTATCCCATACATTGGGTTTCCTAGAATCCCTATTTATGGGACATCTATGTACCACCCTTCGGGGGCCTTGGATGGAATCATAACATAACCTGGTTGGATCCTTGTGTATTGATTGGGGGTATGGGAGAGTAGAAGTGGACATGTGAATAATACACCAGTAGTATCTTATCAGAATTATTCCGTAGTGTCTTATCAGAATCATCCCATGCCATTTACATGTCCATGTTGTACTCTGACTCATTAGTCACATGTTAGTTCTCTATTTATAGTAGATATTTCTATTACAGCTTTCTCTCTCTGTTTACATACTGCACTTTTTTCAGTACTTGTATCTTACTTTACAGCATGATTATATTTTCTAACCTGCTATGAACTGTTGAGATGTACTGTGCTCGCTCCTGTCCTGACTGGACCTGTTGAAATATTAAAGAGGACGAGGAGGAGGCCTGTCTGGACACTTTCAATGGGGCAGCCTTAGATGACACTTACGAGCTGGACCCTCAGGAGGACCCAGCTCTAGCTGAGGACATCACCCCGATTGCCTAGACTAGATTAGTTAGGCTTATCTTCTTTTATGTAGTCTTGAGACATGTTTTAGCTAGACATTATTCTATTCTGAGTTGTATATATTCTTTTATTCTGTATCTGAGACCATGTACCTCTGGATATTTGCTGGGATTATCTTAGACTATTTTATCATCTATTTTTCCTTGAGTTCTATTTCATATCGTGCTATCTCTTTCTTAGTTGTGATTGAGTTTATTACTGCTATGTCACCCCCATTCGGGGAGTATAAACTGTTAGATATATATATATATTGTTAGATGTATGTTGACCTAGGACAGCGTTCTATCGCCGACACTGCGGCGTAGGCTGGACGTACCTACGTCTCGTGCCCTTACTCTAGGGTGCGGGTCGTGACACGTTTTTAGTAGTGGCCCATGCAGGTCTAGACTAGAAGTGTAGTGGTATTCGAATTAGAGTATCACTACAGCCTGCAGTACGATATAGGACATTAATTTTAAGGTACTCAAATACTTTAGGAAAAAAAATTATTGCCATCTAAATCCTTATTGTCAGCTGATCCTTTGAATTTTTAACTGTCCACCTTTGTTATTTCGCTTCTTTCTCAGAAATTGATACTCTTATTTGTCTATCTTCAGGATGGTAGAGACTCAATCGCAGCGTACCATTCATGGGGATGCTATGGAGGGGACAGCTACCTCCCAGCCTGTACAGCGGGGCCAGGGGACTGCAGCTCCTGCCACCTCTGCTCGTATTGAGACCTCGGCAGTAGCAGCAGGGGGTATGCCTCCACCGACTCGGAGGCATGACCCAGTCATCGCAGAGGAGCCCTTCCAGCAATCGCCTCCAGGATATGTGGACGCAGCGCAGATGTTCGCGTACTTCCAGCATTTTATGGACCGACAGTAGGCTCGACAAGACAGGGGAATGGAGCTGGACCTTACGACGGTTGTAGCTCGACCAGTGGTCCAACAGCCGAGGACACCAGGGATCAAGCAGTTTACGAAGATGAGCCCCAGAGACTTTCTGGGGACAGAGGAGATCCTATATGCCGATGAGTGGATCGAGCATATAGAGGAGATCTTCCGCCTGGCCAGGATACCAGCAAATCTTCAGATCGAGGCTGCTGCTAGCCGGATGTGAGATCTCGCTCGCACCTGGTATCAGTCAGACCCCAAGGTGGGGGTACCTGGGCAGACTTGGGAGCAGTTCAAGGGCTTCTTCAAGAAGAAGTTCTTCCTAGATTCAGCACTCAGAGCCTTGGAGTCGCAGTTCGAGAGCCTAGTCCAAGGGAGCCTTTCAGTGGAGGAGTATGCCGGGGAGTTTGGCCGCCTCGGCAGGTTTGTAGAGGGCTTGAGCGAGACGGCGAAGGCCCAGAGGTTTCGGAAGGGTCTAGTCAAGGAGGTCAAGTCCTTGACCAAGGGCAACCGGGATGCCACGTTCGAGGAGATCTTGACGGGAGCCTTGCTAGCAGAGGATGATCTTGAGCTTAGGCTCAAGAGGGGAAGATTCTCAGGAAGAAGCAGCTTTATGGGAAGCTCTCCAAGTGTGAGTTCTTCTTGGACTGGATAGACTTCTTGGGGCATGTGGTGACTAGAGATGGTATCTCAGTTGACCCCAAGAAGATTGTAGCAGTTGAGGCATGGGCAGCGACGACTTCAGTTGCAGAGATCAGGAGTTTCCTGGGGCTGGCAGGATATTATCGTAGATTTGTGCTGGATTTCTCCCGGGTTGCAGAGCCGTTGACTCGGTTGACCCGAAAGGATGCCGAGTATGTTTGGTCAGAGGAGTGTCAGGCAGCTTTTGATGAGCTGAAGAAGCGGCTTACGACAGCTCTGATTCTGACATTGCGTTCAGGATCAGGTGGTTTCACTATTTATAGTGACGCTTCAGGGATGGGGCTGGGTTGCGTCTTGCAGCAGCATAGGAAGGTGATTGCCTATGCTTCCAGGCAATTGCGTCCCCATGAGAAGAACTACCCTACCCACGACCTGGAGCTGGCAGTAGTAATTTTTGCTCTGAAATTATGAAAGCATTATCTGTATGGTGAGAGGGTGGAGATCTTCACAGATCACAAGAGCTTAAAGTATGTGTTCACTCAGAAGGAGTTGAACATGAGACAGCGCAGATGGCTAGAGTTGATGAAGGATTTTGACATCCTACTTCAGTATCACCCAGGAAAGGCCAACGTGGTTGCCGATGCTTTGAGTAGGTATCCGACAGCCATGTGTTTGACCATGGATCGGCATTGCTTGTCGACTTGGAGAGCCTTGGGATTGAGGTGATCGTGCCCGGGGTACAGATACAGTTATGGGGGATACAGATTCAGTCAGACTTGGTGGAGAGGATCAAGTCGACACAGTTTGAGGACGTTACTCTGTGGTGTCTCCGAGAGCAAGTTCGAGCAGGATTGCTGGAGGGCGAGTTTTCTCTTGCATAGGATGGTGCCTTGAGGCACGGTTCCAGATTATGTGTGCCCAGCAGAGATCTCATAGAGCAGGTTATGCAGGAGGCCCACAGATCTCAGTACTCTATACATTCGGGTGCCAACAAGATGTACCGAGATCTGTGGAAGCATGTTTGGTGGTCAGGGATGAAGCGGGAGGTGGCTCGCTTCGTGGCTAGGTGTTTGGTCTATCAGCTGGTCAAGGCAGAGAGACAGAGGCCTGGTGGATTATTGCAGCCACTGCCCATTCCCGAGTAGAAATAGGAGCATATCACTATAGACTTCGTTTCAGGATTGTCGCGCACTCCAGGAGGAAAAGATGCGATTTGGGTCATCGTTGACAGGTTGACCAAATCGGCCTACTTCTTGCCATTCAAGGTGGGTACGTCTACAGAGAGACTGGCAGAGATGTATATGCGGCAGATAGTCAGGATTTACGGAGTTCCAGTCAGCATCGTCTCAGATCGGGATAGCCATTTTACTTCCCATTTCTGGAGGAGTCTGTATACCAGCTTGGGCACTCAGCTCAAGTTCAGTACTACATACCACCCCAAGATGGACGGACAGTCGGAACGGACTATTCAAACACATGAGGATATACTGCGGACGTGCGTTCTGGACTTTGGAGGTTCCTGGCAGGATCATCTTCATTTGGTAGAGTTTGCTTACAACAATAGTTTCTAGGCCAGCATTGAGATGTCACCTTTCGAGGCTCTGTACGGGCGTAGGTGCCGTACACCCTTATCTTAGGATGATGTTGGTGAGCGAGCTTTACTAGGGCCAGAGATGGTTGTTGATGCAGCCGAGAAGGTGAAGCTCATCAGGGACAGACTTCGCATGGCGCAGGACAGACATCGGCACTGGGCCGATAGCCACCGGAGGCCGTTGGAGTTTGAGGTACAGATTAGAGTAGGATTAGATTTAGGTTTATTTGTTTATGATTTTTGATCATGTTTGTTTATTATAATTAATTGAGACCTTGCTTGTGATTAGGTCAGAGACCAGGTTTTCTTGAGGATATCTCCGACTCGTGGTACGATATGTTTTGGTGGAGGCAGAAAGCTTAGCCCGCACTTTATCGGCCCTTTCGTTATCAGCGGAAGAGTCGGTGACGTTATACAGGCTAGACTTGCCGCCTGTCCTAGTAGGGGTCCACAACGTATTCCATGTATCACAGTTGAGATGGTATGTGGCTGACCATAGCCATGTGCTCGATCATTCAGAGATTGAGGTTGGGCCATCTCTCAGCTAACCAGAGCTGCCAGTGGAGATTCTGGATCGATGGGAGAAGGTTCTGAGGAACCAGGTGATACCTTTGGTACGCGTCGCATGGAGGCATCATTCTCCAAGAGAGTCTACCTGGGAACGGGAGGATAAGATGCGCGAGCGCTACTCTTATCTTTTTGGACCGTGAGGTATACTTTCTATCCTTCTCATCAGTTGTATTTTGCCTTTCAATTTCGAGGACAAAATTCTTTTAAGGAGGGTAGATTTGTCACTACCACATTTCTAGCTTGGGGGTATTTTGAGATTTTTGGGATAATTTAAATTTATTAGAATTTATTTGAATTTATGGGAATTTTTAGGATTTATTTTGGAATTGTTTGGATTAGATTAATTTTGACTAGTTTTGACCCTTGTAGACCAACCTAGAAGCTAACCCCAGTTAGTATGGACTTGTTTAGGATATATGACTCTAGTCTAACCTAGTCTAATCCTTGGTTTGGTCATTAGACTCTAATTAGCAATAGGAATTAGAAAGTCATAAGTCATGGCTTATGATTTAGAACCTTTATTAAATCAAATCAAACCATAGCCTTGTAGGTTGGCCCAAAGCCCAAGACAATTGCAAACCCTAATCCCTAGACTAGGTGGCCGGCCACCCTATCTACATTGGGAACATCACCCTATAAATACTCTCCTAATTTTTAGGGTTGTCTCTTTCTTAGGAAAGCTCAAAGTTTAAGAAAGGTTTGTTTCCTATTTCATTTAATCCCTAGATTTCCATTCCTTTTCATTTTTCATTCAAATCTCTTCCATTATGTTATAATACATCCACTCTTGCTATTATTGAAGTTTCATTTCAGTTTGGTATTGTTTTGTGGGATTGGGACATCAAAGAGAAGAGCTATTGAAAGAGGGTTTTTCTTGAAAGTTCAACTATTGGTAACTCCTCCATTTATCCATGAAAATTTGATTTCTTTTCATATTTAGGAAGCCCTAGGAGTCCCCTAAGTGTCTGCATAAGTTTCGTGTCGGGTTTCATAAGTTTCGTGTCCGTTTGGACACGTACCAGGGACTGTCTAGAGGTGTTTGTCGAAATACCTCAAAGGACATTTCGATTTCATTTGTACAATGTTTTTGAATGGAAATGTTTGTTTATATGTCGTTTATGTAGGACCGTTGAGCACCTCTAGAGGGGGGTGAATAGAGTGCGTGTGTGCAGCGGAATATAATCACCAATTAAAAACCTAAACTATGGCAGATATGTAAGAGATAGTAAATAGAGATAGAAGAATCAAACTCAGTTGACACAGCGATATATACTGGTATCCCTCTGAGAGGACTAATCCAGTCTCGAGTACTCTTGCTCGATGTTAATCCACTATGGCACAAGCTTTAACTGAGAGCTTGCAGTTTCTTTACAACACCGTGCTTGGTGACGAGCGCACGACCAGCTCCACACATATACCGTGCTTGGTGACGAGCGCACGACCAGCTCCACAACAAGTTGTTGAAACTTAGAACGACCTCTTTACAACTCTTGAGTAACCAAAAGACTCTAAATCAACTCTGATAGTACTGGCTTTTGGCTAAGAGATGTATAGGTGAGATTTGAAAATCTTGGATCGTTTGAAAATACTTGAGTAAATAGAGAAGAGAGAATGAAGAATGAATTGATGATTTGAAATGAAAAGTTCTTCACTATTTATAGGTGTTTTCTCCAACCGAACTCGGGCAGAACTCGGACAGAGTTCGGATGCAAATATCTCGCAAATAGACGCTGCTCGCAAATTTGGAGGCAACAGAATTTAAATACAAACTGACCGAACTCGGTCAGAGTTCGGACCGAACTCGGGCCGAACTCGGGCCGAACTCGGTTAGGAGTTCTGTCAGGAGATATTTGAAATTCTTTTGTAAAAACAGTTTTTAAATAGTTTTTGATTATTTGTAAAATCATTTTGAAAGACTATTTTCGAAATAAGTTTTTGAAATATTTTATACGAAAATACGAATGGTAAATAGGAAGGCTTTTTGGAAAGAGGACAGTTTTAACCCTAAGCCAGTATTACCATAATTGATTTTACAGAATAAATCCTAGACTCAATAAAATGTAAAATACATAATAAAATGAGAAATGAGTCTCCAGTAGATTTGATGACGTTGACGCTTTGATTTATGCGGTCCATCGTCCGTTGAATATGATTTCATGAATCCTGAAATGATTAGCAGCATTTTCTATATTTTGTGTATCGACTAAAGTGTATGTTGATTATCGAAATCGGGTGTGACCATGGAATGGGCCAACAATCTCCTCCATTTTGATAATTGACAAACTTGAGTCTATACCAAAATATATTTATATCAAATAGAACAAAATACAAAGTACCTGAAAAATATTTGGATTTTGTTTTTGGATTTGTTGTATATGCGCGCTTTGGTATACTCTTTTTCTTCCCCTTTGTCAAGTAGTAAAATGAATAGGCTCCCCCGTAAATCGTGAAGCCAACAATAGACAAACACAAGACAAAGTGAAGCAAAATAAATAATCACAGCATAGACATAGATGAAACAACTAGTAGATAATAAAACAACTCATAAGAAACTGAAATATCATAGAAAGTTCCACTATAAATCCAAAGAGTACAACTGATAAAGTCTAACTGAAACAGTTTAGACATAAAAAGAAACTACTACATCAAAAGCATCAACTAAAAGAAATAACCACTAGTCCAAGGCTGAATCCACGTCACATCGTGGGGTCGTCCGCACCGGGAAGATCATGAGGGAAGTATGCTGCAGTTGGGTCGAAGAACTGAAAGGAAACCTCATCAGTGAAGCGAGGACCCGAAAAAGCAGGGTGAGGAAGGATGGTGATTGGATGGACTGGATCCTGAGCCGGGCTATAGTGGAGGTCGGCAATACTGTTTCTCAGCACCTTGGCCTGAGAAATGTGCCGGAACTCGAAGTCTTGATGACATTGCGTAGAGACCGCAACAAAGTCATCGAAGCGCTGGTAGAAAGTCGGATCGAATCCTGGGGCAGGTGCCGGAGCAGGAGGAGCAGCAGCTGGAGGAACCTCAGCATCAGCAGCTGGGGCAGGAGCAGCTCCAGGTGGTGCAGGGAACCGACGAGAGCGAGTCAGCTCAACAGGAGGAGAAGAGATGGCACACATTTCAAGATCAATCTCGAAACGTCAAAATATACAAGCAAGGTGCATAGGAAAGACTAGGTTCCTACCTGCATTCTTGCAGTTAAGCATCCAAGACATCATAGTTTTTGGAACGGAGAAAGGAATTCCAAAATGAATGTGATAAAGAGCAGAAAGTTCCAAAAAGGTAACTTCATCGGTAGAGCCTTTCTTCGGAAGAAGGGCAGAGAAAATCATACGATGAAGCTCGTAAAAAGTTTGGTTCAGATATCTAGAAAAGATTCTCCGGGGAGGAGGGTTAGGGTGACAGATTAGTTTCCTAAAAGAGGCCAAAGTAACATCAGCAGGAAACTGTATATGGTGGATGTCAACTAATGCATCACCAAGATCAGGAATGTGAAAGTATTCACTGATGTCAGTGGCGCTGAATTCTAGTTCTTGCCCAGCAATGCAAGAATAGAAATTGCCGTTTTGTTTTACTTGCAAATTGCAGTAAAACATACGGACTGCATTATCGTAAATGCTATCTTGGACCACGAAAAAATTGCGGTATCCAAGTTGGTCAAAGATATGAGCATATTCAAAGAAAGTTGTAAAATTGACGAAAGCTCCAGAGCAAATACGACGAGAAGAGAAAGAATCAAATCAGAGATCTGAGAAGTCTTTGTCGGGAAACAAAGTAGCATCGTACTCTTCAGGATCTCTCGGTCGTGCTGGACTAAAGAGACTTGCAGGAGTGTAGTCAGATGAGGAGGAAGCACCTTGAGAAGAATTTCCTCGTTGATGTTTGGGAGCCATGAGGAGATGGAGAAGAAGGAAGATGACTGCCCACTGGAACTCGTCGAACACTTGCTAAGAAGGAGGAGGAGAGACTTCTAGTAGGAGAGGGAGGTATTCCACGTTTTGGTGTGAAGAAAAAGTGGAAGAAAAGATGAAATATATAGGCACTAGGGCCGGCTGTTCGGTTCTGGAACCATCACAGCGCCGACCGAACTCGGTCCGAACTCGGTCAGAGTTCGGTCCGAACTCGGTCATGCATTCCCGAGACAGTCAAAGCAGTCAGGTAAATAAAGACTGTAATAAATAACAGTTGACTGGTTTATTAAATAACTGTTGTTATTTTCGGGTTAACTATAGGGGTTGTCCCAGCCAACGGTGGTTTACCGGGGAACTCTTAAATACCGCTTCGCTTCGACCGTAGCCATGGTGACAGACATACCCTTTGTAAGTTTGTCCCCAAAAATAATTTTCGCTAAATAATAAATTATCAAGTTATAAATATAATTTTAATTACCTTAAGCATTATTAGCCCAAGAATTCAAGAATGCCGAGCTCACGCCTCAAGATGTTAAAACGGTCTTCAGCCAATGGTTTTGTGAATATATCAGCTAGTTGATGTTCAGTATCAATAAATTCTAAGCAAATATCCCCGTGTTGTTCATGATCACGAAAAAAATGATGTCTAACTTCTATGTGTTTTGTGCGTGAGTGACAAACAGGGTTCTTAGTCAGGTTAATTGTACTAGTGTTATCACAATAAATAGGAACATTTGTGTAGTGCAGATTATAGTCCTCTAGGGTTTGCTTCACCCACAAAATCTGAGCACAACAACGTCCTGCGGCGATATACTCAGCCTCAGTTGTTGATAATGCTACTGAATTTTGTTTCTTGCTAAACCAAGAGACTAAGGCTTTTCCTAAGAAATGACATGTGCCACTAGTACTTTTACGGTCCACTTTGCATCCTGCAAAATCCGCATCTGAGTAACCTATAAGGTCAAAGGATTTAGTTTTGGGATACCATAAGCCAACTGTAGAAGTTCCTTTAAGGTATCGGAAGATACGCTTAACGGCACTAAGATGTGATTCCTTAGGGTTTGCCTGATATCATGCACATATGCAAACGCTAAACATAATATCAGGGCGACTAGCAGTTAAATATAATAAACTACCAATCATACCTCGATACTTACGCTGATCGATAGGTTTGCCACTTTCATCAGCATCAAGCTTTGTAGATATAGCCATAGGTGTCCCGATTGGCTTTACATTCTCGAAGTCGTACTTTTTCAGTATATCCTTCGTGTACTTAGCTTGGTTGATGAATGTTCCATTCGAGTGTTGTTTGATTTGCAGTCCTAGGAAGAAGTTTAGTTCTCCCATCATACTCATCTCAAATTCACTCTGCATACACTTAGCAAAATCTTGACAAAGTTTTTCATTAGTAGAACCAAATATAATGTCATCCACATAGATTTGTACTAGAAGTATATCATCATTCATGGATTTTATAAATAAAGTAGTATCCATCTTTCCTTTCGAAAATCCATTATCAAGTAAGAAGGCACTTAGTCGTTCATACCAAGCACGAGGTGCTTGTTTAAGTCCATAAAGTGCTTTCCTAAGCTTGAAGACGTGATCAGGTTTTTGAAAATCTTCAAAACCAGGGGGCTGTTTCACAAAAACTTCTTCTTTCAAAAATCCATTTAAAAATGCGCTTTTCACGTCCATTTGAAAATGTTTAAAATCATTAAAACATGCAAATGTGCAAAACATGTGGATGGCTTCTAGTCTAGCAACAGGAGCATAGGTCTCATCATAATCAATTCCTTCTTCTTGATTATAACCTTGTGCCACTAGACGTGCTTTGTTGCGTAGAACTTGTCCATCTTCACTGAGTTTATTTCGGAACACCCATTTGGTACCAATTATCGATTGACCAATTGGTTTAGGAACAAGTTCCCAAACTTGGTTTCTCTCAAATTGATTAAGTTCCTCTTGCATGGCAGAAATCCAAAACTCATCAGAAAAAGCTTCATCAACATTCTTAGGTTCTATTTGTGAAATAAAAGCTACATTTGCTGCTAATTCAGAATCTTTAAGGGATGAACGTGTACTTACACCTTTGGATACATCACCTATAATGAGAGTTTCTGGATGATCTGGCTTGAATCTCAATGATTCAAATCTTTGGGCCATACCCTTCACAAGGCTTTTCTCAGTTCCTGCATCTTCGGAACTTTTATCAGTTCTTGCCTCTTGGGTCAGATCTTTCTCATAATTCTTCTTAATCTTTTTAGGTGCATCTTCATCATCACTGTCGCTAGATCTGTGACTATTCAACCCATCAAAAGTAATATTAATACTTTCTTCAACAATCATAGATCTTTTATTAAAAATTCTATATCCCTTATTCTTAGCAGCATATCCGAGAAATATTCCGTCATCTGCTTTGGAGTCGAACTTTCCCAAGTTATCCTTGGTGTTCAGGATAAAACAGCGACAACCAAAAACTTTAAAATAAGAAATGTTTGGAATTCTTCCAAACCAAAGTTCATATGGTGTTTTCTTCGAGATTGGTCGAATTAACACCCTGTTTAAAATATGACAGGCTGTACTAACAGCTTCTGCCCAAAAGTATTTAGGAAGATTATACTGATTCAGCATGACTCTAGCCATTTCGCTTAGAGTACGGTTCTTCTGCTCCACAACACCATTCTGTTGGGGAGTTCTAGGACAAGAAAATTTGTGGTAATATCCACTATCATCACAAAACTTTTTGAAATCAGAATTTTCGAATTCGCCACCATGATCACTTCGGATACGAGTAATCATGAAGCCTTTTTTATTTTGTACCTTTTTACAAAATATCTGAAATTCAAAAATAGCATCACTTTTGTTTAATAAAAAGTAAATCCAAGTAAATCGAGAGAAATCATCAACAATAACAAAAGCATAGAGCTTACCGCCAAGACTAGCGACTCTACTAGGACCAAATAAATCCATATGAATCAACTGCAAAGGTCTCGAAGTACTTACAGTGTTGATGGATTTAAAAGTAGACCTATGTGCTTTGTTCTTTTCACAGTCTGCACATACCAGATCTCTCTTGAATGGAATTTCAGGGAGTCCTTTTACCAACTTCTTTGTATTCAGTCGTGAGATAGTATCCATGTTTGCATGTCTTAGTCTCATGTGCCATAGCCAGTTTTCATCTTGATTGGCTACTAGGCACCTTCCTGCATTATTAGTATTCTCCAAAAAGAAAACATAAATGTTGTCTTCTCTAATCCCTTCATATACGGGATCACCAGATGACATATCATATATGGTACATTTATCTTTTACAAAATTGATACCATAACCATTGTCTGCCAAATGGCTTATGCTCAATAGGTTATGTTTCAATTCAGTTACTAGACAAACATCCTTTATTATTGGATAAGAAGAAATACCTACAGTGCCATTACCTATTATATCACCTCTCAAGTTGTTTCCGAAGGAGACGTATCCTTCTTTCTTCATCGATAGCGTAGCGAATAAGGATGCATCACCAGTCATGTGTCGCAAACATCCGCTATCGAGAATCTATTTGCTTTTAGCATGAGAGGGTTGAGGGTCCACCTACAAGACAAGTAGATGAATCTTTTGGTACCCATTTTCTGAAGGGTCCACACAGATTAGCTTTAGGTCTCCAGACTAAAGTATGGTTATTAACAAGCTTTCTTGCAAGACAATATTGTGATATGTGTCCGTGCGTACCACAATATGTGCAAGTCAGTTTAGAGGTAGAAACTGTATTTGCAAGCTTGTTTTATTTGGAGAACCTGTAAGTGAAAGCATGATTGTGTTCGTGTTTCCTCTGTGCTTTCTTGTGTTTAGTCCTTCTAGGTGTATGCTTTGCATTAGGACTAATCTTAGGCTGTGTCACAGGTATTGCCTGTTTGCCTAACTTGATTTCTAACTTTTTAGAAATCGCAATAGACTCTTCGTATCTAGCAGTCATATCAAGGAGTCTTTGTTCAGTTACAAGGTGCATCTTCTTCTCTATGTCATAAAGCTTTTGTACTTTAACATAGTCCTTTTCTTTCTTTTCAATATTGAGGATAGCCTCATGATAGTCTGCTTTAAGTTTGGCTATCTCTTCCGTGTTACCGGTAGTAGATGTCTCTTTAATATCTTCAATTAGATTAGACAATCTGGCTATCTCGGTTGTGTGTGCCTTAATCTCTTTTCGAGATTACTTATACTTGTCGAGCACAGTTTTGTGATCTTCAAGTAGTTCGCTAAAGGCGTTTTCTAGTTCATCGAAAGTAAAATTATCAAATAAAGGATTAGATGATACCTTTTCAAAAGCCATAAGACAAACATTGGCATTGCTGCAGGGTCTGTCTTCTTCTTCTGAGTCACTAGCATCACTTTCGTGCCAGATGCTTGTGTTCGCATACTTTCGACCAGATGTAGATTTTCTGCTTGATCTTGATCTGTCGTATGGACTGCTTTTCTTGGTGGTTGGACAGTCCTTCATATGCCCTGATTTCTTGTATCCAAAGCATATAGTTTCATCTTTATTGCTTTCTTGGACGTCTTTCTTCTTTCTGCTTGTGAACTTTAGATATTTCTTGAAGTTCCTCATAAGTAGGGCTCTTTCATCACCACTTGACGATTCTTCATCGGAATCTTTGTATGTTGATTTTCTTGCTTGGGCTTTGAAGGCAATAGTCTTCTCCTTTGGTGTTGCTTCTTCAAAGTCTTACAAGTCGAGTTCATGGGTCATGAGTTTGCCTATGAGTGTCTCCAGCGTCATCGTGGTGAGATCATTTCCTTCAATGATTGTTGTGGCTTTTGGATTCCAATTCTTTGTTAGAGCCCGTAGCACTTTCCTGATTTTCTTGTGGTTGCTGTAATCCTTGCCAAGAGATTTTAAAGGATTAGTTATATCAAGGAAACGAGTAAACATCTGTGTAATTGACTCACCGGGTTTCATTTTAAAGGATTCATACTCCTGTGTTAGTCTACTAATTTTGGATTACTTTACTTGGGAAGTCCCTTCATGGGTTACCTCAAGGAGTTTCCAAATTTCGTGAGACGTTTTACAGGTTGAAACTCTATTGAACTCGGTTTTGTCAATTGCACAGAATAGTGTATTGATGGCTCGAGCATCAAGACTGGCCTTTGCTTTTTCAGCATCGGTGTACTTGTCATGAGGCTTTTCCATAAGAATGCCATCAACCACTGTGGGTGCTGGCTTCTTATATCCATCAATGACTATTGACCAAAGATCAAAGTGAAGAGACTTTAGAAAGAAAGTCATCCGTGTTTTCCAGTATGTGTAATTTGTTCCATCAAATAGGGGAGGTCTATTTGTGGATTGCCCTTCACCGTTGAATATAGATTTCACGGCTGCCATATATACTCTCTAAGGTATGTTATATAAGAATATAACCTGCTCTGATACCAATTGTAGGACCGTTGAGCACCTCTAGAGGGGGGTGAATAGAGTGCGTGTGTGCAGCGGAATATAATCACCAATTAAAAACTTAAACTATGGCAGATATGTAAGAGACAGTAAATAGAGATAGAAGAATCAAACTCAGTTGACACAGCGATATATACTGGTATCCCTCTGAGAGGACTAATCCAGTCTCGAGTACTCTTGCTCAATGTTAATCCACTATGGCACAAGCTTTAACTGAGAGCTTGCAGTCTCTTTACAACACCGTGCTTGGTAACGAGCGCACGACCAGCTCCACACATACACCGTGCTTGGTGACGAGCGCACGACCAGCTCCACAACAAGTTGTTGAAACTTGGAACGACCTCTTTACAACTCTTAAGTAACCAAAAGACTCTAAATCAACTCTGATAGTACTGGCTTTTGGCTAAGAGATGTATAGGTGACATTTGAAAATCTTGGATTGTTTGAAAACACTTGAGTAAATAGAGAAGAGAGAATGAAGAATAAAATGATGATTTGAAATGAAAAGTTCTTCACTATTTATAGGTGTTTTCTCCAACCGAACTCGGGCAGAACTCGGACAGAGTTCGGATGCAAATATCGCGCAAATAGACGTTGCTCGCAAATTTGGAGGCAGCAGAATTTAAATACAAACTAACCAAACTCGGTCAGAGTTCGGACCGAACTCGGTCAGAGTTCGGACCGAACTCGGGTCGAACTCGGTTAGGAGTTCTGTCAGGAGATATTTGAAATTCTTTTATAAAAACAGTTTTCAAATAGTTTTTGATTATTTGTAAAATCATTTTGAAAGACTATTTTCGAAATAAGTTTTTGAAATATTTTATACGAAAATACGAATGGTAAATAGGAAGGCTTTTTGGAATGAGGACAGTTTTAACCCTAAGCCAGTATTACCATAATTGATTTTACAGAATAAATCCTAGACTCAATAAAATGTAAAATACATAATAAAATGAGAAATGAGTCTCCAGTAGATTTGATGACGTTGACGCTTTGATTTATGCGGTACATCGTCCGTTGAATATGATTTCATGAATCCTGAAATGATTAGCAGCATTTTCTATATTTTTTGTATCGACTAAAGTGTATGTTGATTATCGAAATCGGGTGTGACCATGGAATGGGCCAACAGTTTATGGGATTCTTCTTGATTGAGGTGATATTAGTGTTTGTTCATGTCGGATTCGACGCGTGGACACGCGTTGTTGACACGCGCGCGCACTCGGGTTGGATCCCCTGCTGCTCGGGGCTTGGTGTGCAGTGCACACTCCACTTCGACGCACTAAAATTGACACGCATGTCGTGTCCGTGACTAACATGAGGTTTGTGAAGTGTCATGAGGTCTCGTGTCGTATCGGACATGCATTTGCCTGTGCACTTGTCGTGCACTGTGTGTATCAGTATTCTTTAATTGTGCTCTTGTGTTAAATTGTTTTAATGCTTTTAAATTGCGTCTAAATTGATTAGATAGATCCTAAATGTATTGATAAACTCTGATTACAATTGGTTTACATGTAATTTTGGTTAATGTGGAAAAACTGAATTTGAATTTGGGTTTTCAGTGGGATTCCTGATACATTGCCTTTTTCAGTTATTTGCCTAACTCTTAATCTGACTTTTGTGATGTGCTACTGCTAATTAACCCCCCCACATATTTTAGCTAATGTTTAACTCATTGTTACTCTGATTTTACGATTATGAGTGATAGTGAGTATTGGTCAATTGATAGATTTAAATGTTATGGCTGATACTTGTATTTCTGTCAGATTTTCAGTTTCAAAAATGAACTTTGCCATCATTTTTACCCACATAATGCGGTTAAATGTTGGGTTATAGTTCCTAGATTTGTTCTCCTATACTTGAACTACATGTGTGTCGAATTTGGGATTTAATTGATGTGTTTGGCTCATGAAAACTGAGTTTAAGCCTAGGCCATTAAAGTGGAATATTGTGTACTGTTTTTAGACTAATTTTTAGAGTTCTATGGAAGCATGGAATATTTTCCAAGGTTGTAGGAAACCTGGGAATGTTAGGAATGAAAACTGGAAATCGGGATTTAGTTTTTATGGATGAAAACTGAGTTTTTTTTTAAATGAGGTGTATTGATGTTGCAATGTGTTTACTGAGATGGTGTTTTTCAATGACTTGAACCCTATTTCCTGCACTGCCTATTAAGTTCAGCCACTTAGTTTTTTTCCTGCTACATTATATGCTTTGGCACACACAGTTCTTCTCACATCACACACACACACACTTTTACAATTTTCATTCCTCACTGCTTCACTCTTCTTTTACACACATATCCCCTCATCCATCACTCACAGTCACATACACATTCCTCACATCTTCACCCACTCATACAATTCCCTCACTAACATGTTACACCTAACACTCTCATGACACCATGCCACACACTTAGTTCCCATTGACACATGCCCTCTCACAAATCCCATGATACACACATCTCTCTACACAAATGGTTAACGCACACATACACATTATCACACACACATGAGCCCTTTATGTATATGTTTCTATGTATTAGCTTAGTGTTGTATGGTTGATACATTAGCCGATGGTTATATATGATATATATAATGTATATGTATAGTGTAGTGAATATATATATTGTGTATGTACTAAGCTAGGCTTGATTAGACTAAGGTAGACTAGTTTGACCTAATTTAGACTGGGTTGACCTAGTTTGATTTCTAAGGTTGACCAGAGTTGACCAAGAGTTGACTTTGGCCTAAATTGACCTAGAATCATGTAGAATGCATAGTAGGACTTCATTACACCATTTTGGACTTGTTGTGACTTGTGATGTTCTTATTCGGAGCCAGACACCACTCCTCGGATAGTACTTTCATATTGGACACTCAGATACCAGGCGAGTATATTCTCTGATCATTTCATATCCTGCTTAGAATTATTTCCTGCTTTAAATTACTTTACTTGTTACTGTCACGTTGGTCACACGGATTGGTACTATATGGATCCCTTCTTGAGATATGTTATCCTTTAGGGAGCATCGGGTACTACATGTTCTGTGCATTTCACTTACATGGCGTATCACTATGCTTTATTGGTTCACTGACCACTTGTGACATATACTCTTATGATCACAGAGTCTTCCTTTCCTTATCCCATACATTGGGTTTCCTAGAATGCCCATTTATGGGACATCCATGTACCACCCTTCGGGGGCCTTGCATGGAATCATAACATAACCTGGTTGGATCCTTGTGTATTGATTGGGGGTATGGGGGAGTAGAAGTGGACATGTGAATAATACACCAGTAGTATCTTATCAGAATCATTCTGTAGTGTCTTATCAGAATCATTCCATGCTATTTACATGTCCATGTTGTACTCTGACTCATTAGTCACATGTTAGTTCTCTATTTATAGTAGATATTTCTATTACAGCTTTCTCTCTCTGTTTACATACTGTACTTCTTTCAGTACTTGTATCTTACTTTATTGCATGATTATATTTTCTAACCTGCTATGAACTGTTGAGATGTACTATGCTCGCTCCTGTCCTGACTGGACCTGTTGAAATATTACAGAGGACGAGGAGGAGGCCTGTATGGACACTTTCTACGGGACAGCCTTAGATGACACTTACGAGCTGGACCCTCAGGAGGACCCAGCTCTAGCTGAGGACATCACCCCGATTGCCTAGACTAGATTAGTTAGGCTTATCTTCTTTTATGTAGTCTTGAGACTTGTTTTATCTAGACTTTATTCTGTTCTGAGTTGTATATATTCTTTCATTCTGTATCTGAGACCATGTACTCTGGATATTTGCTAGGATTATCTTAGACTATTTTATCATCTATTTTTCCTTGAGTTCTATTTCATATCGTGCTATCTCTTCCTTAGTTGTGATTGAGTTTATTACTGCTATGTCACCCCCATTCGGGGAGTATAAACTGTTAGATATATATATTGTTAGATGTATGTTGACCTAGGACAACGTTCTACCGTCGACACTGTGGCGTAGGCTGGACGTACCCACGTCTCGTGCCCTTACTCTAGGGTGCGGGTCGTGAGATCATGTAGATTGCATTATAATTACAATTACCATATAAATTGAACTCTTTATAGCCTATGTTGCTATAACTAGGACTATGTGACTCCAGTTGGCCATCTTTTCATATCAGTTGTTCCGGGTATCAGGCGAGTATATTCTCTGATCTTTTCATACCTGTCTGGACTATATTCTTGCTCTAGATTACTTTACTTGATGCTAACACGTATCTTCATGGATTAGTACTATATGGATCCTTTCCTGAGATGTTATCCCTCTACGGGTGCATCGGGCATTTTGTGTTCATGTACTTTATCATGTGCATCAGGTACTCCTTGTACTTGTTCTAAGTTCATGTGTTCACATGTTCTCATGTGCCTTCATGTACTATCATGTGCCTCATGTACTACTCATTACATGATTTCACATATTTTTAGCTGTATTCATGTGCCAATAACGTAACTTAAATAGATCATTGTGTATTGATTGGGGCGGGGTGAGTAGAAATGGTTATGTGATCATTATCCCTAGTAGGTATTCATGTGCCTCTCAGTAGGTATTCATGTACCTCTTAGCTGTATTCATGTGCCTCTTAGTTGTATTCATGTGCCCCTAAGCCGTTTACATAACCATATTGTACTCTAAATCACTTAGCCACTTACAATCTTTACTTATCATGTACATACTTTCAGTTACAAAATATCTCCTATTTTTCTATACTTTCTTTCCAGCATTTCCTGTATTTTACTCTATTGCATGATTTATACTCCTAACCTGTTATGAACTGTTTTGAGAGATATGTGCTCGTTCCCGTCCTGATTGGACCTGTTGAAAATTTTACAGAGGACGAGGAGGAGGCCTGCTTAGATACTTCTATGGGATAGCCTTAGAGGGCACTTGTGATCCGGACTTCCTGTCGGATCCCTTAGCTGTAGAGACTGTTGCTCCATAGATATATTATCTTATTTCTTGTATTGGAGATTGAGTTGTTATTTGGATCTGTATTATTTCTGGTTGTCAGTGGAGTTTATCTAGACACTTAGCTTTCTCTCTATTTGTATTTTCTGTGGATTTGGATCTTGCATCTTTTATATCATTCTATCTTATCGTATTCTACCTTAGATGTTATTGAGATATATTCTGTTATGTCACCCCCATTCGGGGAGTATAACTGTTTATTATCTTAAACTGTTAGATGTTGTGACCTAGAACAACGTTCTACCGCTGACACTGCGGCGTAGGCTGGGCGTTGTTACGTACTCGTACCCTCCCAGTGGGTGCGGGTCGTGACACGTTTTAGTGGTGGCCCATGCAGGTCGAGTTTATGTAGTGTTATTCGAACTAGAGTATCACTACAGCCTGTAGTAGGATTAGAATATATTTTTTTTGAAGGTACTCAATCACAGTTAGGACTCCTTGAGAGATTCATAGGATGACCCTTGAGAATCTTATTTAAACTTCAATTTGAAATCCTTTTCCTTATTTTGTTCGCTCTCACTCCTTGATTATTGAATTTGATTTTGTTGGATCGTTGTTGATTTTGATTTTCCTATCGAGATGAATTTTATGGCCTGAGTTACGATATTTTCTGATAACATATGTTGACGAAAATACAGGGATGGTAAAACGTCTACTTGATTATGGAACCTGTAGTTTATCGCAGCCATATTAGCTGGCGTGGCAGAATCATTGGGACCAGACTTCGGATGTATGTATCTTGGTTATAAGATTTGGAATTTCTCGCAGCTATACTAGTCGGCATAGCGAGAATTCCAGACGACATGATTATAGAGGTGCATGCCCCAGTTATGGAATCTATCGTTTATAGCAGCCTTGCTTACTGGCATGGCGAGGGCTCTGAGTAACATGATTTTGGACAGACGCATATGACTATCAGATTGTATCTTGAGATGGTTTTTAAACATATCATCTCTATCGTACCATTCTCTTGTTATAAATTGTATTCCATCATCAAATAACTTAGGAGTAAAAGTATGAGTAGGAGTAGCTTAGCTATTATTATAAATCTAGTGTAACTTCTTGCTATAAATTTTTTTTCTAATATAATGAATCGATGATTTTGCTAGACCTTAACTTGGATTTGATATTGTAGCTCTGGTTTCAAAATGGTTCCTTCTTTTAAACAGATAAGCAGAACATATTTTATCATTATTTCCTTCTTGCCATTATTTCTTGTATTACTTTAAAATATATATATATATAGTGGACATAGATACTTGTCTGACACGTATGCATGCTACACTTGATTACCAACCTATCTAAATGCATATTAATATGTTCAATGTCAATTTCTCAAAATCCCAATATTTCTAATATAGTACAGTATCAGCGACTAGTTTTCTGTTTTCCAGATTAAATTCATAAATTAAATATAAATTTCATGTTATTAGTCGTTGTTTACATCACTGCACATGTATGTTACATATAGGGTCTCAAGTTTTAAAGAAATTGGTTGAGTTTTGTGTTTGAATTTGTCAAATCTGAGACTGTGTGCATATTAACCCTTTAAGCCTGAATTCTAAGTGATTAGTCAATTTGTAGTTTTTTTAAATATAATGTTTTGAGCCGTATACATTGTTGTATGTAGGGATATAATGTTAGGTTTCATACTCTTACATGTTAGGTTGTGGTTGTGGTAAACGTTGGGTTGGTTTTGATGTTCGAATTTTTCCAAAATCATGAAAACTGAATACATGTTAACATTTTTACATTGCTTTCAAATGTGTAGTTCAATTTCGGATTAATATGTAATGTTGAACTAAACTGAATGATTAAACCCTTCATTTCAAATTTTAACCCATGTACACTTGACACTCTATATTAATGTCCACAACTGCCATGTAAACCTAACCCTTCATCTATATGTTATGTTCATAAATATATATAGATATATATATATAGTTTATGCATACATGTTATAATGTATATAGATACATAATTAAATCTGTACCTCTTTATACATATAGATATACATATAGATATGGTTAGCCATGCATGTTATGAGTAAATAGCTTATGCGTTGTAGACTGTTTAACCAATATGTCATGAATAGTGTAACTTGATAGCTATTGTTTTGAGATCCAAATCCTCCTATACACTTTCATGTATATTTCACACACACAATCCTACTATCTAACCATATGAATATGTCCACATGCACCCATACACACACTAACCACATAACCTTTACATAATGCTAGCTTTTCCTTCTCTAACGCTCTCTCTCTCTCTCTATATATATATATATATATATATATATATATATATATATATATATATATATATATATATATATATATATATATATATATATATATATATATTGTGATTGGATTTCAATGCAATTGACTTTCATTCTTTAACTTTTGATTTTGATTTTTCTTCGAATAGTACCCCTTTATAGATAATTGGTAGTTATCTTATTTTATTTTTTGATAAGTACCAGTTTTTATATAGGATGGTAGACTGCCTTACAGTTTCGATGATTTGTTATTTTTGTATCTTTTCCAGTTTAACACCCCTGATTACTTGTATGTTTTGATACCCTATGACCGTTTTGGTTTAGCATGACTAGTATACCTAGATGAGACTTTCACTACCACCGTATGCCATGACCTTGTATGTCGTCCTTTTAAATCGTATGATTTGTTTAAGTTCTGAGACTTTGATTGTGGGGGTTTGACCTAGAAGGAGTATGAACATTTTAATTTCGAGAATAAAAATTTTCTAAGGGGGGTAGGATTGTAACACCCAGTTTTCCAAATGAGGGTAATTTTAAATTTTTGTAAAAGTTTATTATTTAATAATAGGATTTATGATTTATGGGAATTTTTAATTATTTTAATACTATTTAAAATTGGTAAATTATAATTTTGTTGTGGTAGCTAGTGAACTCTAGAACTGTTGAGCCTAGAGACTAACCATGACCATGGGGACCTAACCATGTGATTAGAATGACTATTTACAACTTTTTAGGCTAAGGGTATTTTGGTCATTTTGTGACTTTTGAATTATTTAGAATTTTGATTAATTGGTTAATTTTAGATTATTTTAATAATATTTAAATTGATGTATTAAAATTTTGGTCATTTTTTCATATTTTAATATTTTGGGAAAATTTTATATTTTTAATATTGTTTTTATTGGATTTGTTTAGTCGGGTTTGAGTTTCGTCTCGTTCCGACTTGTATTGTGACCCGGGTAGCTTAAACTCTAGATGGGACCCAATATTAAGTTAAGCATGGCTCACAAGACCCAACATTTAAGTTAGTTAATTAAACTAATTTTTATCATGTTAGAATGGTTAAGTTAGAGACTCAAAACTAGATCATTTTGACCCCAAACTTGAACCTAGTCTAGACTTAACCATATGAGACTAGAGAGGGACAATTAGGACATTTTCTATTAGCCCTAATGGACACTTTATGGCAGCCACCTTTAGGTGAGAATGATTCATTTCATTCATTACAATCTTGCCTCTTTTATTTTCCTTTTGTTCTTCCCTAATTTTAGAGAGTCTTCCCATTGATTTGATCTCCAAATCAAATCATTCCTTCACCAAATCTTCCTTCAATCATTCCCATTCTCCAAGGGAAGGGTGCTACCAAGGATTGGAAGAGAAGTGCAAGGAGGAGTGTCCACTTTGAGGGATCTTCGTATCGGAGCCGTGTCCTAAAGGGATTTTATTGGGATTCCACTCCAAATAGGTAAAACCCATCCTCTAAATCGATTTTATTTGCATATAAATTAATTTTGAATCCGTAGGATCCATCTTCATGCATGTGTCCCCTTTAGATTCAAATTTGAGGCCATTTGGAGCTCTCTTGAGGATTTTAGATATGTGTCTTGTGTCTTACTTGATAGATCCCAAATTAGGATACCCCATGTGTATGTATGTATGATAATAGTTTAAATAGATATTTAAATTCAGTTTTAGAATGGTTAGAGAGTGGATTGATCTTAGTTAGGATGGTTAGAATGAGTTTCATTTGGATACCTATGTTTGTATCCAAGTACCTTGGCCTATATGTGTTCTTTTGTCCAAAATAACTCAAATTCGTCATAATATTTATCGACGTTTTTATTAACCAAAGCAACTTAGAAATGTCATAACTTTTAGCTTAGAACTCCGATTTATCTTCCGTTTTTTTTAAAAGAACCGTATCGAAGTTAGATTTCCAAAGAGTCAGCCGAGGAAGAGCAAAACAATGGTCCCATCCTCAGGGGTGTTTGAAAGCACCCGGTCAAGGAAGAAGGTTCTGGCGGAAGCATCAAATGGGGGTGATCAAATCCTTGCCAACCTTCTGCTGACAGATGAGGATGTCCTCAACCCCGACGTTGTAACTCCCTGAATCATTTTTGGTGAATTTTTAAGATTTTTCTTAATTTTCTTTGAAATTAATATTATTTTCTTATAAAAATCTAATTTTGATTGAATAATTGATTAATATGAATTTTGACTGTTAATGAATTTTCTCCATTTGAAAAGTATTTTGATACTTTTTTTAAGAAGAAAATATTATGTTTCATTTGGACATGGTAGAAATGGTCTTGCCTAATAATCTGGTACATCTGGTTAGTCAATTGATTTCGTTTTTGGAGTAATCTTATTTTCTAAAACCCTGATTTTTCCTTTATTAGTGATTAGTAATAAATTTTGAACTTTAAGAAATTCCAATTTATTTCAAGTATTAGTATTGTTTCTAGTTAATTTATAAACTTTTGAATGCTATTTTAAAGTCATGTCTTCTTACTGTTGAATTTTGTTGAATTAAGCTTTAGAAGAATATTAGTTTGATTAACTAATTTCGTAATTATTAATATTAGTAATTAAGAAATAACTGTTTCTAGTTGCCAGTTGGAAATGAGGTGAACTATTAACTAATTTTGTAATTATGGAAATCTGTTTTGATAACTATTTGAATTTTTAAATTTGAAATATGTTAACATTAAATATTTAAAAAATTGTTACAATTTATTCTAATTAGCCCCAGATCTATTCCTAATTACCAGCAATGCCATTGTCCTATCTTGGGGAACAACCCCAGATCTGTTACTATTTACCAGCATGCCACTCATTATTTTATTATATATACTGTACACGTTTTCCTAAATTTTTGATCATTGTCATATTATTCTGACACACATCAGTCTTTCTCTCTCTATATAGTCTCTCTCTTTACACTCTCTCTTTCTTTTCTGGCCTCTCGGCTGAGCACCGCCGTCGAGCCTGCCACCAGTCCACCACCCTCGTCAGAGTTCCGCCGCAAGATCTGGGGATCGTCGTCAACCTCACCGCAGCCTCGCGGACCGGGCTACCCGAATCCATCGTGTCCAGACAGTCTCGACTGTCGAGCTTCCCTCGACTGCCGAGCTTCCTATTGAAGACCGAGCCGCCTCTTAGGAAGACGAGCTAGTCTCGAATTTCACGTCGCCTCATCGTAGACTGTGCAGTTCGAACCGCCGACGTCGAAGCCTCCACCACTGTGTCCAGATCGGACACGGGTTCTTCAGATCCATCCTTGTAGAAGGACTTCATCGCCCCGGATCGCCGCCGTAGTACGCCGCCAGTCCCTCCCCACCGTCGCCGAGCCACCGGAGGGCCAGCATCCAAGCCAGGAGCGCCAAAGCAGTGTGTCAGCCGCCTCGCCGTGTCAGGAATCTGACCGGATCTCGACAGAATACTTCGTCGTCGTCGTTGCTGCTCCGCCGAGAAGCCGTGGTCGACCGGATCTCGAAGCCACCATCAGATCCATCGTGGTCGGATCTCCTATGCGACATCGTCGAGGTAACATCTCTTCTCGATCTCTCGAACCTCTTCTTCTAGCTCTTGGCTTAGGGTTTTGTGGGTTGTGTGTGGAGGCTGAGGCCATGGGAGTATAGTAGATGAGGGTTAGGGTTTGCTCATTCGTATGGAGGAAGGAAAAGGAGCTCGGATTTGTTAGGGTTAGAGAATGGGATTTCTTTCGGTGAGGCTATGAAGATGATGAAGAAGAAGAAGCTTGGGGCCGGGGTTTTCTTGCTGAGTGGAGGAATGGGATTTTTGTTATGTAGTGAGTAGGAATGGTTTTTTTCATTTGGCTGAGAATTAATGGAGAGAGTGATGAGTCTCCACCTTTTTGTATATTAATTTGTGTCCCTGGGACCAGAGAGTGCCATGCGATAGAGAGAGAATGGAGAATAGGCTGTTCGGTTGTGTGGCTGGGAAGAAATATTATGGCCTCGTTTGGTTCACGAAATCTTCCGGTTGAGAAAGGAAAGTGATTATTTTTTTTTTATGTTTGGGTGTCCAAGGAATTGAGGAGGAAAGAAAAGTGATTCCCAATGCAAGAAAAATTAGGAGAAAAAGTGATTCCATCCATCCAAGGAAGGAATCACTTTTCCACATTGAAGTATTCACTTTTATTTCCAAATTCCTTGGCATTGTCAAATATCGGAAAGGAAAATCAATAAGAATTAGTTTAAGTTTAGTTCATTGTAATGTAATCGTAATCGTAATGGAATTGAATTTGTAATGTAA
Source organism: Iris pallida (assembly GCA_029216955.1). NCBI lineage: Eukaryota > Viridiplantae > Streptophyta > Magnoliopsida > Asparagales > Iridaceae > Iris > Iris pallida. Next base: position 17,361,950 of record JANAVB010044419.1, read on the forward strand.
TTGAGTTTGTAATGTAATGGAGTTACACTTACATTACTATGTTTGGTTGAAGCATGTAAATCAAACCATGTAATGTAATGTCAATTGCATTCATATGTTTGGTTTACCATGTAATGTAATTAAGTTTCTAATTTAATTTTTTTTAAATACAATATAAAATTTAAAAAGTGGATCACTAATTTTTTTAAAAAATTTAAAAAGGAAAAAATAAAAATAAAAAATAAATAAATAAGGGAAAAATGCTTTGTTTTCTGCTTAAAAAAGACCAAAAATGAAAAAAAAAAACGACAAAAAATAAAAAATATATAAAATGGCAAACGAACAAAACAGAAGAAAAAAAACCAAAAATGAAAAAACGATAAAAAAGAAAAACGACAAAAAAAAGATCAAAAATGTGAAAACCATAAAAAGTGACCAATAATGATTAAAAAAATTACTAAAAACAAAAAATTGACAAAAAAACAACAATAAATGAAATAAAAAAAAGACGAAAAAACGACAAAAAACAAAAAAAAAAAGCAAAAAATGAACAAAAACGACAAAAAAAGAAAAAAAAATGACAAAAAAACGATAAAAAAGAGCAAAAAAAATAAAAAAAAAAAACGATAAAATGGAACAGAAATGACAAAAAATGAAAATACGAAAAAAGACAAAAAACAAGAGGGAATTAAAACGAGCAAGAAAGGACAAAAATATTAAAAAACTTACAAAAAAACTTGCAAAAAAATCCAAAAATGACAAAAAAGGTAAAAAAAAAACGACAAAAACAACAAATAAAAAGGAAAAACGAGCATAAACGACCAAATAAAAGTGAAAAAGGACCCAAAGAACAGCAAAAAAGGATAAAAAAAGGGACAAAACGTGCAAAATCGACCAAAAATGATAGAAGACGAAAAAAACGTGAAAAATGGTTAAAAACGTACAAGATCGACAAAAATCGATAAATAACATGCAGAAATGGAAAAAAAAGTGCAAAATCGATAAAAAATGCTAAAAACGACAAGAAAAAACAACGAAAAATGAAAAAAATGACAAAAAACGAACAAAAACAACCAAAAAAAAAAACGAACAAAAACAACCAAAAAAACGAACAAAAATGACAAAAAAACGAAAAAAACGACAAAAAAAAGGGACAAAAACGACAATAAAGAACAAAAAAAGGAAAAAAAAGGACAAAAAAGAAAAAAAAAGGAAAAAAAAGCGACAAAAAAAATCGAACAAAAATAACAAAAAATGAACAAAAAATTATAAAAAACGAATAAAAAACCGACCAAAAAGGAACAAAAAAGACCAAAAACAACAAAAAATTACAAAAACGAAAAAAAAAACGAAAACAACGAAAAACGAACCAAAATGACAAAAAAACGAACAAAAACGTTTAAAAAACGGACAAAAAACAACAAAAAAAAGGACAAAACCGACAAAAGACAAACAAAAACAACTAAAAAACGAACAAAAATGACAAAAATCGAACAAAAATGACAAAACGAACAAAAATGGACAAAAACGACAAAAAATCGAACAAAAATAACAAAAAACGAAAAAATTACAAAAAACGAACAAAAAAAGACCAAACGACAAAAAAGGGACAAAAATAACAAAAAAGGACAAAAACAAATAAAAAACAACAAAAAATGAACAAAAATGACAAAAAAACGAACAAAAACGACAAAAAACGACCAACAGCGAACAAAAACCACAGAAAATAAACAAAAACGACCAAAAATGACAAAAAACGAACAAAAATGACTAAAACCGACAAAAAAAAACAAACAAAAATAACAAAAAAATGACCAAAAACGAACAAAAACACCAAATTATAGCATATCAACCTTCCGCTTAAGTTGTAATGTAATTGCGATTACATAGGTTTTATGATGTAATTGTGTTTAAAAGAAATTGATGTAATGTAATCAAACTTGTAATCGCGATTACATTACATCTAATTTTTTTTGTCCAACCAAACATCCGAGTTAGATTGACAACGTAATGTCAATTACATTACATTGTCCAATCCTACAAACCAAACGGGTCCTTGATGTTTTCCAAAGGAAAGAAAATGACAAGGAATTGATTTCCTTTTCCTTCCATTCCGCATACCAAACGAGGCCTATGTGAGGAGAGTTGAGAGTCTCTCATTATAATTTTTTCCTATTTTTAGATGCTAACAGCTCTTGTCTCTTCAATTGGGAAGAGCCATTCATTGTGACTCTTCGAAAACCGAAGAGTTGTTCATTTTTAGATTTGAATGGCCTTTCAGAAGGTGAAGAGTCACCTATGTGAGTCTGTGACATTTCGAAAACCAAACCAGTCCACTCGTTTAGATGGATGCTGGCGCTTGGATTTTCTTTCTTAGGATTTTTGGTCTTTCTGTTTTAGAAGAGTCAGCCTGCTTGCCTGTGCCTTCAACATTTTTGCAGACATTGGTTTAGGCTGGATAGTTAGCAGATAAGTAGGCTGGGTCAGTGGTTAAGATTTGGGCCGAGACTTGGGGCCATTTTGCTGTGTTAAAAGGAATATTTGGAAATCAAAGTATAGAGAGTCTGGGACTGTTGGACTGTGGGCTTAGGTTGGATTTGAGTAATGATATTTCTATTAATTTCTGTTGTTTATATTTTCCTTAATTGTAGTATTATTCTAAATATCATATAATTTGCTAGTATAAGTAAATGTGTTTTGTTATCATTGCTACAAATCTTTATGGATGATTAATAAATTGTATAATATTTTTATAGCAAAATATTTAGCGAATGTTACCATATCTAAATTGCTAGTATTATTTGTTATAAAAATATTGTTAGTTAGCTTTCAGGTATTTTCTAAAATTAATGAATAATTTGGTTAAAACCTAATTAAGTATTATCAAAACTATAATATACTTTCTAAAAATAATAATATTGTTACCTATTTTGCTAGTATTTATGCATATATTGTTGTAGAGTTTTGCTGGTATCTATCTATATAGGTTTAGCTAATATATAGTAAACTTATTAGCAATATTAGTTGTTTAAACCCTAATAAATTGTACAACTACCAGGTGATCCTTTACATCCATGCAGTACTACTCACGTGCTTCTAAGGCAAGGCAAGTACACCGACTCGACTTTTACTTTATCTTTCTGTCTTACATTCATGTGTCATGTTCTCATATTAGACACGAGATACACACGATTGTCTTATACCTTGTTCATTGCATTGTGAGTCATTGTTTATTGCGGAAATTGGAGGAAATGTTATCTTTTGTGTGACCACACCCAACATAGGTATTGTGGATAGCCTAATTGTATATTTCACGTACGATGAAGCCATATCTTGTAGAATTGATTGTGCATTGATTGATTGTGGTCCTTAGTCGGTCACACATTAATTTAATATTTTAAAATATCACACTTGCATTGATTGTCGTGTTCATCGTATTGTTCATTGATAGCCGTGTTCATTGTCTTGCATATTGATTGTTGTGTCCACTGCATGTAGTTTACATTTCATTTCTAGTACCATAGTTTCCTCTTTAGTTTTCGTACTACATTTTCATCATGTATACTGTACTACAGATTACATTGTATATTGTTCTTGTCGGGTTGTATTTTACTTTTTTCCTGACATGATACGTTGCAGGTGAGCATGAGGCCACATGGAGCATGATGGTATCATTGGATATTGCGAGATGTATTTCATTTTTTTTCTAGATATTGTACTTTGTACTTTTATGATTTTATCATTTTATTTTACCGAATTTGTCTCCGGATAACATTGTATAATTTGATTGATGGATATTGGTAATTTTTCTGGGAACGTTATATATAAAAGCTGTGGATGTTTACATTATATTGTGACTTGGGGTTTTCCTTAGTATTGTATAGCTTACTTCGTCGTATCCATCGACGAAGGCTGGACGTGTTCGACTCGTGTCCGATTATTCGAGAGCGGGTCGTGACAGACGTGCTTGCCATTAAAATTCTTTGTTTATTGCAATTTCAATACAAACAGAACAGTGTTACAAGATAGGACTTAGATGTAGTCCTAAGAGTACACTTTTGTTTATCTGGGTTCCTTGGTGCCGATGGAGTGAGTGGTAATGCATTGACTCCGTTGACGATCCGATGATGGTTGTCGGTTCTCTGAAGATTGAATGTTCTGGGTGGTGAAACTCGAGAGGAGGAAGACGTTGAGTGTCTGTATCTGCCTCTGCAAAGTCTCTGTTTTGCAAGGTCGATTGCTCTCTGTCTGTATGTGTGTGAGAGAAGGAAATGATCCCTCTATTTATAGCTTTGCAGGCTGGCTGCTCATGCGCGCATATGTAGGATGCGTCTTGGCGTGGGGATGCCACGTGGTGATTGCTGATGGAGGCGCCTGGAGATGCGCCCTGATTGGGAGGTTGAAATCTTCATACTGCCGTTGTGAGCCAGCACGTAGCAGAGGAGAAGATCTTTCTGTTGCTGAGATCTCGGGTGAGTTGAGTCAAAGGACACATGTCATCGACCCATGGCTCGGGGATCTCGGATTTGATGGAGAAGGATCTGGTAGGATGCGCCTAGAATCGGGCGCATGAGGAGGCTTTGACTCTTCTGGGGGCGCACGACTTCTGAGGCGCATGCGAAGCTTTGACTCATAACCTTTGGGAGCTCTGAGTCATTTGGGGCGCATGGCTTTTGAGACGCATGCAAGGTTGCAGTGATGATTTTACCTCTGTCTTCAGGGATCAGTGGAAAGTCTGATGCGCATGGCTTTTGAGGCGCATGCAAGCTTTGGTGATGACTCTACTTCTGTCTTTAGGGATCAGAAAAGAGTCTGGAGCGCATGGCTTTTGAGGCGCATGCGATGCTTTGAGCGCATGGCTGCGGAGGCGCATGCGGGTGGTTGGGTGGCCACGTGGCAGTAGCCGTCGGAGGAGAGTAATGATGGTGCTGACGTTGCCGATGCTTCATTCTCTGAAAAAGCTGTCAAACGTTTCAGACTTTGGGAAGCGTGCTGCCAACTTTGTCAGTCCAGCATTTAATATTTGGTGACATTCGATGGACAGCGGAGTGGGCGCGTCGATTGGTGTTCCACTGAGCGTATAGGGGATGCATGAGGGCGCATCCTTTATGATGCGCTTCGATGCTGTAGCGGGGGCGCATCTGTGTGATGCCTGTAGTATTTGGGCGCATCAATGTGAGAGGGCGCAGCTCTGTGATGCGCGGCCTGGCCAACGTATTTATGACACACTGTAATTAGTGCGGCTGTTACGCTGCTTTAAATAGCCATTTATGACTTATCAGAATTCGAAGCGTCTGATTCATTCATTTAAGGCACATTCGTTGCACGGAATTCGGAGGGCCATCCACTTGGCGCATGGGTGTGATTTGCCCGGCCTATAAATAGTGGTTATGGAGGAGCTTGTTTCTCATTCCCTCACGTTCTTCTGTCATGCACTCTTCTGCTCGAACTTCCCTCGTTGAAGAAATGCTTCCAAGGGTGAAGATGCGGCAAACTGCCTTCAACTTTGCTTCTTTTGAAGGTGACTGTTACATCCAAAAGTCGGGGCCAGAGTCTTCCGAGGCAGGCGAAAGGTGCCTGTTGCATCCAAAGATGGGGATGCTCGGGCCCTTCCTCTGTTATGCTGGAAGAGCCACAGATCGGAATTGTGGTGCCCCGGCCGTCTTCCTCCAGCTTTGGCAAGCTCCTTCTCTACGTGGGGTGTTGCCATATTGGTTGAAAGCTGCTCCTTTAGTCGCAATTTCGATTGCGGTCTTCCTTGGGGCTCTTTCTCTGGATGGTGGGTTGATCCCCCACCCTGTTCGGCCAGGTGATCCTAGCTGGAAGAATGGCGCATGGCCGAAGGGATGCACATAACTGGGAAGGCACATGAGTAGGCTGTTGGCTGGATGTGCCCTGTTGAGGGCGCATAGCGAGATGCGCCTTGCTGAGTGCGCATGGAGTTGCTGGATCTATTTGAAGGCGCCTCGCTGAGGGCGCATGACGAGTTGTTGCGCATATTTGAGGGCGCATGGCGTCTGCTACGTCCGATTGTAGACTTAGGATCTTTTCTTTGTAGAATTTCTCCTTTGTACAATCTTTTTAGACATGTAATAGAATTTTATATGAAATAAAAATCGATGTTTCAATGTCTATTTCTGTTGCCTTTGCTGTGTGGAGCCTTCTGTCTGAATATCTCCTGGCGTATGTAACTCGGCGCATAGAATTTTGATTATTGAAATTCCATGCTTCTACAAGACGTAGCTGGGGGTAGCCAGTACGAGGCCTCAGAAGATCCATAGGGGAGTGAGGTCGAAAGCGAAGTCTTAACCAATACATCCACCTTCGACCATGTCATGCCAGCCTACATGGCAGGGGATGGTGATGAAGAGGAACTAGACGCTCTAGCCTCGGGCCTCATGCAGCACCTGGACACCCTGGAGGGGGGCCTCAAAATTCTCTCTACCACCATGTAATTCTTGACTCAGATGGTATTTGATATTTGGACAACTCTGGCATCTCAACCATTAGCAAGAGCATCTGTCTACTCCAGTCTCGACCCAAGGGCCAATGGCGAGTCGAGTATACCCCCTAAAGGGGTATCGACGGGTGCAGATCATCCTGCCACACCTCGGGCGTCAGCTCCATCAAATACACAGCTTCAAGCCTTACCACCTTCGCCAGCTCCTGGCTCTACAAAGGATTTGGTTGACATGATCAGAGATGTGTGCAAGCGCTTTGAGGCACAAAACAGCCAGAAAGAATGTCAGAAGATGGGAATCCCGCAACCTTATCCCCTCGAGTGGAACAAGGTGGTTTACCCTCCCAAGTATAAACCACAAACATTAACGCCATACGACGGGAAGGACTCTCCTCCCCAGTATCTAACCTACTTCTATTCTCAAACGGGTCCTTCCGAAGGAAGATGCCCTACTCACAAGCCTGTTTGTTGGGACATTAAAGGGAGTCGCTGACGACTGGTACTGTAGTCTCCTTGACAATTCCATATCATCCTTCGATGACTTGACACATCTCTTTCTCGACTGATTTTACGATGGTAGGAAGGACATGACCATGTCATCTCTTATAGAAGTGCGCCAGATAATGAAAGAAACTGTTCGAGCCTTCATTGAACATTTTTGACAAGCATGCTTTAGGTTAGCTCCGGGTATGCCAGAACATGCGTTGATCGATTCCTGCTGCATGAACATGACTCCTGCAATCAAGCTCTGGCTCGACTCTACTTAACCTCCCGATTGGAGTTCATTAATCATCGGGGCCGAAGCTGCTGAGAAGAAGGCACGTAATGCTCGCCTTCTGGGGGTTAACTTTCCTGCCTTTGATGACAAAGGGAAACGGCCTGCTACCAGCAACAGTGGGTGCGAGGTGAAAGGGAATCAGGCATTGACTGTCAACGCTTCAAAGAGCACGCAGGGGCCCGCTTAGAAGCCTCTACCTGTACCGAGGCCGAAGCAGGTCTACTCCTTCAATGACAAGGACACCTTACAACTCTTCGAGATGCTGAAATAGAGCGACAAGATCAAGTTGCCTGATCCAAAGCATCCTGACGAGGTAGACAGAGTGGGCGACCTGAGGTACTATCACTACCATCGGTTCGTTGGATATCCAACTTACGACTGCTACATCCTCAAGAACTACATACAATGCATGATCAATGCAAATGTCATCTCAGTCGATTACGAGGAGAAGACAGTCTTGGCCAACATGGTGTCACTCTAGTTCGGCACCCTACCGTCTACTACAACTCAAGATGGTGTTGTCCCCATCCCGAAGGCAACATTGGAGGTGGTCAACCTTCCGCCGACTCGTGACAATGCGAGTGGACTGATTCCACTCACTACATCTCGGGGGAGATCATGTGGGTTCACCCAGATCTCACTCCAGAACTGACTCAACCGAGGATACATTCTACCTCCAAAGCTAAAGGCAAGAAGACCAAGTCTTGCCGAATGGTGACCTCCACCCATGAGGAGGCACTACCTGTACAAACGCATTCACAGCAGAACGCTCAGCCTGAGGCAGCCCCTGTCGAAATGGTACCTCCTGTCACTATCTCGGCTGCTCAAGGTGAAGGTCCTTCCTAACCTCCAACAGTTGACAAACAGAAGCATAAGGAGGCCCGCTTCGACAAGCCTCCACGAAAAGACAATACTTCGGGGTTAACCAAACCCCACAACTTTGACACTCCAGCTCGGTTGTCCTTGTTCGAGCTCCTCCGCCTGTCTAAAGATACTCGGGAGGCTCTCTGCGAAGCCCTGAAGGATGCTGAGTCTTTCATCAGTCAGGTCAAGCAGCCTAAGGACGATCCAGCAGCATGTCCACACTGCCATAGTGTATGAGAGATCATCCCGAACATTACATTCACTCAACAAGACATGCTACTCAAGAACAACCGACACAACTGATCGCTGTATTACACAGGGTATGTTGGTGCCATCAAGGTGGATCGAATACAAATCGACCCCGGGTCTTATCTCAGCATCATCCGCCGGACTCTGCTTCAGATGTTGGGAATTCCAATACATCGTCTGACAGCGTCCCACACTACAATCAATGGCTTTAACGCCAGCAAGAATGAGCCATTGGACAAGATCCGACTGAAGTGTCATATCGGTGATCTCCAGACTGAGGTGACTTGTTATATCGTAGATGCGGACGTCAACTACAACATCCTGTTGGTACGACCGTGGCTACACGAATACATGGTTGTTCCATCTACTCTCCATCAATGTATGAAGTATGTATCCACCAATGACATAGTCAGAACAAAGTTTGCTGTTGTCGATCCCTTCTAGGGATTGAGGCCTTCTTTACCGACTCTGACCTGTACAAGTCGATTCATCTCGAAGATGAAGCCAACGACGTTGATGATGAAGTCGAAGCCGAAGCCGAAGTAGACTTGGAGGCAGAAATGGCAATCAATGCTCCCCTGAAAGTGGGACTCAAGGAGAAGCTGCCTCAGATGCCGTCTCCTATAGTGGTCAAACTTCGCGGGAGGGCACCAACTTCTCTAGGAGGAGCATCCACTAAAGTCCCTTTGAAGATACGACTCAAGGGGAAGTCTCCCCAAGCGACGGCTCCTCTTGTAGCAAAACTATATGGGAAGGCACCAGTCCTCGGAGCACCAAATGAGGTACCACTTAAGGTGCGGCTTAAAGGCAGACCTCCTCAGAAGGCCCACGTATCTCTATCGGCACCAAAGACGACAAAGGCCAAGCTCCCGATAGGTTCTCCCGAACCACCTCAGGCTGCTCCGGTACTCACTGATGAAGAACTGGAAGAGTACATATCCGCCAATATGGACGTACCGTCCCTCCATGATGTAATCCCACGGGACAAGATTCCATATTTTATCAATAAAATGGTATCTTTTAATTATTCTAGTCTTCCATATTAGAATGCCATGTATAATCTAGATAATGCTCTACAGTCGTTGCAAACACAAATAACGACTGTTAATCATGTAAATCGAGTAGTCATGTACCAAGGAGTCTGTTACATAGTTCGGCCTTGGAACTCGGACGAGAAACCTATCATCTTCGGCAAAGTCGAGCGTCGCCAAGACCTTCCACCGACGGAGCCAGAACCCGAAACCGGTAGAATGCAAATTTACCGGTACAATGATCGAGCCAGGTATCTTATCCAAAAGATGGGCTATAACCTAAAAAGCGGCCAGGGTCTAAACTATGGCAAGGGCCGACGTCTTCCCTTATGACTCCCTGTTCCGAAAGGGAAAGACTATTATCACCGTACTCGACGGAGGGTGGGCTACATTACGTCCCCAACAACCCCAGAAAGTTTAGAAGCAGAAGACGTCGCACATTTTCACTCGTCTGAGGCTTCAACTTGGGACTCCGATACCTGCATTGCCCAATCTTCAGGAAGGTGCTGTCAGCTAACATGACATCTGCATATCCTTCAGAAGATAAAGACGACAACCAAACAATAAAGTCCTTTAAAGAAGAACCCTGGGCTCAACGCCTAGGCACACAATAGGAATCTTGCTTTGAATTATGAGAACCCCATACCTAAGATAAAGTCGAGCAGATCGACCTCGGGGATGGATCTTCATCCAAACCTACCTTCATCAGCAAGAGCTTGGCAGGAAAGACCAGGAATATTTGGTCCAACTGGTCAAAGAATAAATTGATGCATTCGTCTGGAGTTACGAAGACATATCGGGGCTCGACCCACAAGTCACAATGCACAAGCTAAATATCTTACCGGATGCTAAGCCCGTTAGCAGCAACAACGACGCTTCCGTCCCAACATTATGGACGCTATCGACAAAGAAGTGGATAAGCTCCTAGATAACGGGTTTATTCGCGAAGAGCAACACCCAGACTAGGTAGCTAACGTCGTTCTCGTTACTTAGAAGAATGGGAAGATTCGGGTCTGTATTGGCTTCTGAGACCTCAACTCGACTTGCGCGAAGGACTAGTTTCTACTCTCGATCACTGACGTAATGATTGATAATATATGTGGCTTCGAGCATATCTCCTTCATGGACGGGTACTCAGACTACAACTAGATTACGATGTTCCCAGACGACGAAAAACACACATCGTTCAGGATTCCAAAGGAGATTTACTGCTACATAGTAATGCCCTTTGGCTTGAAGAATGCAGGTACCATATACCAAAGAGCTATGAGCACCGTCTTCTGCCAGCACTTCCTCAAAATAGTTGAATGCTATGTTGACGATATCGTCGTCAAAAGCCGTCTTCGAGGCGATCACCTATAAGATCTGAAGATAGTCTTTGATCTCATGCGGACACATCAGCTCAAGATAAACCCCATCAAATCCTTCCTTGGAGTTTCCAGTAGAAAGTTCTTGGGCTTCATTATCACTGCAAAAGGCATCCACGTCGACCCCGAAAAGACTAAAGCCATCCTTGACATGGACCCTCCGAAGAACCTTAGAGAACTTCGATGCTTGCAGGGACGTCTCGCATACATCCGAAGGTTTATTACGAACCTTTTCGAGAAATTCCAGTCCTTCACCAAGCTCATAAAGAAGGGAGTCTCCTATGTTTGGACGAAAGATTGCCTGAAAGCCTTCGACGATACCAAAGCTTATCTGATAAGCCCCCCAGTCTTTGTGGCACCCATCGCAGGCAAACCATTTTTACTTTATGTCTGTACAATGGACCATTTCCTTGGAGCTTTGTTGGCCGAGACAACGATGCGGGCCATGAGCAGGCCATCTACTACTTCAACAGGAAAATGGTCGGGGTCGAACATCGGTACAATTTCGTCGAAAAAGAATGTCTACCTCTAGTGTTCACCATCCAGAAGACTCTCCATTATGTCTCGAGACAGACAATTCATGTCATCTTCCGTGTCAATCCGCTCAGAGTTCTCATGACTAAGCTGGGAGCGCTAAATTCCCGATTATCTACTTGGACGATACTATTGACACAATATGACATGGTATTCGTCCCACAAAAGGCTGTCAAGCGCCAAGCACTGGCCGACTTTCTAACCGCGTACCTAATTCCAGAATCGTTCAGACATTCTGAAGACATTCCAGATAAAGTACGAGAATCAAACATTACTGAAGAAACCGCGTTTGGTGGATGTTCTTCGACGGTGCTTCAAGAACATACCCCAAAGGCCAGATCATCGTAGAAGTGGGGGTAGTCCTAATCGCCCCCGATAAGCTGGTCATCCAGCGTGCCTATTCCCTTTCAAAACTGTACTCTAACAACATTGCAGAGTACAGTGGTCTCATCATAGGACTCCAGTTAGCAAAACAGCTGGGGGTAGAATACCTCGAGTCTTACGGTGACTCGAAACTCGTCGACAGTCAATTTCGACGACAATATGAAGTCCGCCATGAAGACCTGGTCACCTATCACAAAGCAGCATTGGACATCATTTCAACTTTTACTGAGTTTTTTTTATAGAGATGTGCCTTGTTTACAAAATTTGGAGGCTGACGCTCTTGCTGGCCTCGAGGCCTCATTTGCAGCACCTGTCGGGACTCAACACTTCATCACAGTAGTGGGTCGAGATTTTGCTTGCCCCAGAAATAATCTATGCTTGCGGTCAAATCATGCCATTACTACAGACACCAGCATCAACGTCAGAGACTGGAGATTTCCGTTCATCGACTTTGTTGTCTACGGAATCCTCCAGAAATACCTGAAGGAAGCAGTCTCAATCAAAGGGCGCTCTCTCCGGTTCTATTACGATACGGCCACTAAAATGCTGTACCGGCACTCCTACGATGTACTTCTCCTTCGATGTCTATCAAATGAAGAAGCAGCTGAAGCTCTTCGAGAAGCTCATGACGAAACATGTGGAGTCCATCAACCGGGTCCTAAGCTACAAGATCGACTTCGACGTATGGGCTACTACTGGCCCACTATGATGGCCGACGCTGTCGAGTATGCAAAAAAATGTTGTGCTTGTCATTTACATGCCGATTTCATCCACAGACTGTCAGAGCCTCTACATCCTACGGTTGCCTCTTGGCCATTTGAATCCTGGGGCATGGACATAGTGGGGCCCATCACCCCTTCCTCATCTAGGGACATCGCTTTATCCTAGCAATCACCGACTACTTCTCTAAGTGGGTAGAAGAAGTACCACTGACATTGGTAAAAAGTTCGAAGGTGATTAGCTTCATCAAGCATCACGTTATCTACCATTTCGGGGTACCCCGAAGGATCATCCACGACAACGGTCCACAATTCATCAGCCATGCTTTCAGCAGATTTTGCGACAAGAATCACATTCAGAATGTGGCATCAACCGCCTATAATCCGGCAGCAAACGGATTGGCTGAAGCTTTTAACAAAACCATCGTCAAACTACTCAAAAAGGTCGTATCATCCAATAAGCACGACTGGATGAAAAATGTCTCTTGGCTCAATAGCGCATCGAACTTTATCAAGCTCGCATTTCACAGGCTTTCAATAAAAGAGTCAAACAAAGAATTTTCCAAGTAGGCGACCTGGTTCTGGCAGTCAGAAGACCGATGGTGATGACTCATAAGACACCAGTAAGTTTGAACCCAAATTGGAAGGACCCTTCATCATAGAGACAGTATACTCAAGCGGTGCTTACCTTCTCGCTCAACCTAATGGAGATTTATTCATGATGCCCATCAACGGCAAGTTCCTAAAGATGTACTACTCCTGACATCCTTCAGAATATACTTCTCTCTCTTTCCAGTGAGAAAGTTTGTGAACTTGACAAACCAAGTTCACACCCCTTCTGGAACCCAGTTGTTTCGTTGTATCCCCAGTAGGAGAACAACCATGTCCACATCACCTCTGAGTTGCTTCTCTACACCCCACAAAGCAGAACCTTACACTATGTAAGATAACGCTCATTACTATGTTTACCATGTCCACATTACCTCTGAGTAAACATTATGTGCAACAACTCCTGTATTATTGTACATCGATCATAGAACATCCATGTCCATATCACCTCTGAGCTGTTCTATACATCCCTATCGAGTTCATTCCTACCACATTCATATCACCTCTGAGTAGGAAAGCTCTACCACTTACCCATATTTACTGTAACACCCAGATTTCTAAAATTAGGATATTTTTGAAAATTTATTATTTATTAATGGTGTTTTAGTCATGGTATGATTTTTGGAGATTTTAGTGTGATTAAAACTATTTCATAAGTCATGACTTATGACTTTGTGACTTTCCTAATAAACTCTAGTGTAAACCCTAGCTATTTCATAAACCTAGAGACTAACCATGATCATGTGGGCTTAGCCATAGGCTTAGAACATCAAATTAGGGCTTTTTGGCCTAAAGGGTATTTTGGTAATTTCTAGGATTTATTGGGAAATATTGAATTTATGTGTTTTTATTTTGATTAGTGTCATGAGAGCCCCTGATTTCCAAATTTTAGTTTTATTAGTGCTAAATAAATTTTGATGTCAATTATAGCCTTAAAATAATTATTAGGAATTTTTGGGATTTTTCTAGAATTTTTAAATGAATTTTAAATGGGTTTTAAATATAAAAATATCACTTTGCAAATTATTTTGAATTAATTAAATAGATTCTGTAATTTTTAGAATTGTTTTAATATAGTTTTGCAATTATTATAATTGTTTTTATATTGATTTGTAATAAATGAATTGTTATTTATTAAGGATTGCAAATAATTTTTGCATTTAGCACTTGGAGAATTCTGTGTGCAATTTACTGAACTCTGGGGACCCTATTGCATTTTTCCCGAACACCCCCCCCACGTCTCTCTCTCTCTCTCTCCTCCACCTCTCACCAACCCCATCCCTGCCCCGACGACTGCCCCGACCAACCCACCCTGCCCCCCGCCTTTCCCGGCTGCCCCGACCGCCTCAAACCCCCCTATAAAATCCCCTCGTCTCCCCTGAGCCAAACCCTAACTCTACACCCCACCACCACCACCGCAGCCCTTCGTCTCCGACGAAAACCTAGATCTAACCCTAACTCCGGCCAACTTCCCAGCGCCGCCCCACCGTCCGTCGTCGTCACCAACCACCACCACCACTACGCTCGCCTCGACGAGCCGACCCCAGCGCCACCACTCCGCCACCGCCACGACGCCCCTAGCCGCCGTCTCCGCCTTCGAAAACTTCCCCCGAAGTCGGACACGTGAGTAGCATGACTCAACTGTGTCGTGCGTGTCTCGTTTTTGAGTATATTGTTCGCCAGGACACGACGACCCCAGCCCAGTGCTCGGACACGCGTAGATCGTGTCGTGCGTGTCGTGCTAGCCCAGACACGCTAATACCTGTGTCCCTAACTGTCCGGACACAGGTTCGTATTTTTTTTTTTATATAATGTCTAACTAAAACGAAATAAAAGAAATGAGAACCCTATTCTAACACCGGGCCGGACTGGCCTACTGGCCAGCCCGCACAAGCTTAGAACCCCTCCCCCCTTCCTGAGGCTCGAGTTCGAGCCCTTCCTTCTGTTTCCTTTTTTCTTTTTCTTTCTGTTTTTCCTTTCTTTTCTTTTTTCTGTTTTTGTGTTTATATATATATATATATATGTATATATATATATATATTAGTATATATATATATATACTGTATTTTCACAGTATTTTATATATGTATATATATTTTATCATTAGTAAATTTTTTATATATATATTTGTATTTATATACATATATGTATATATGTATATATTTTCATGTGAATATATATTATTATATATATATTGTTATATATATGTATACAATATTAGTATATGTATATATATACTTTATAAATAAATATTTCCTTATATATATATATATATATATATATATATATATATATATATATATATATATATATATATATATATATATATGTACTTTTAAAACATAGGTATGTATATTTTACTATGCATAATTTTACCATAATAAAATAATAATATTTATTTGCACTTGTTACCAAATTGTATTTTTATTATATTTAAATTACTGCAACCATTTGGTGTCCAAGCCTAGCATGGGTTTTTGGGCCCAAATGTGTTTTCACATTTTAGACTTGTACAAGTCATATTGGACTTGATACATGGTCTTGAGTCATGTATTTGGACTATGGTTCATATATGTACATTGACAAAATTAAGTAAAGTATTAATTATTTAATTTCAGAATTGTACACTTATTGATTTTGAATTTCTAAAAATACTTATCCTGCTATGAAAATTATGGAAAAATAGTATTTAGATTCTGTGTTAATTTAACTATTTTTGTACAACTTTTGTGATATTTAAATTACTATTTTGCCACTAGTCTGACCATGTTTGACCTAATCACCTTGTTGACTAGTCCTTGTTTGACTTAATTACCTGACTGACTAGTCTTTGTTTGACCAATACCTTAGTTGGTCTAAGTTTGACTTAGACTTGACCCAGATTGATCATGTTGACTAGTAATTGACTAGTTTGATTAGAGTGTTGACCAGGAGTTGGCTTAAACCTAGATTTGACTAATCTTGACTTGTTTGATCTTGTTTGACCTTATTTGACTTAGTATGACTTCCGTGATCTTAGTTTGACTATAGAGTTGACCAAGTTTGACTTTGACCTAGATTGGCTTAGAATTCATATAGATTGTATTGTAGATTTCATTTACCTTCATTTTGGACATGACATAACTTTATTACTCTATTTTAGGACATTGTGACCCTGGTACAGACATCTGATATTACACGACTCTTTCCAGAGTGTCAGGCGAGTACATTCTCTGATAGTTCTTTTATTACTTGTCATTTACTGTATTTCAGTTCTAGATAGCTATATATGATTCTCTGTACAAACACGATTGGTATTGTTGGATCCATTACATGCGACACTCATTTATTATGTCTGGCCTCTATATCTGGAATCACTACTGGAATCACCCTACTGGAATCATTTCTGGAATCATTGGCTGGACTCATACTGGTTGTAGTGTTGGATTATGGATTCACTTGTGGGCGGGGAAATACTTGAGTAGACATGTGAACATACCTAAAATCTGGAACCACCTCCCTTGGAACTATTCTGGAATGCTAGCCATCCCACACTTGGCCGAGTGTGCGATGTGCCTGATTACCCCTAGCCGTTTACATGTTGATCTCAGTATTTTAAAACACACTGTTAGAGTATAGTCAGGACTTACCCTGGAATCATGGATCACTTCTGGACTCATTTTACTGGACTCATCTTGTACTGGAATCACCTAGTATTGGATTATATGGACTAGACTCACACTGGGATTACCTTTTATACTGTCTGGACTTATACGATGTTATTCTGGTTCAGCTAGTTTACTACAGTCTTCTTTGCCATGATTTCTTCTCTTGATTAGTTACTTTACTTTCCTTGTACCATCACTGTTTCTCTACGTCATTACCTGTATAAAACTGCCATGCTCATCTGTATAACTGTCTAAAAACTGCTTTATAGTCTTTATCATTTACTTGGGATTTCTAGATGAGATGTGCTCGTTCCTGTCCTGATTGGACCTGTTGAAAATATTACAGATGATACTCCTGACGACACATGCCCTTCTTACTATGGACCTGGCGAGGGATTAGCTAGCTTTGGTTCCGACTCTCAGGAGTGATTCAGGAGTTTAGCTAGTAGACTTACTTAGCTTTCATGTTTTGAGCTTGTTGTATTAAACTTGAGATTTTGAGTTGTATTAGAGTTTTGTTTGAGATCTTGTTGTTATTATTTTAGTAGTTTAAAATTCTGTTGTTGTTAGTTAGTACCTAGATTTCTGTGTTATCTTATCGTGCTTAGATTGTGATTGAGTATATCATATCTTTTACTTGTCTTCCTCTCGGAGTCGAGATTCTGGCAAGTACATTATATACACTGCATGAGATTAGTTAGCAACCTAGGACAGCGTTCTACCGCCGACACTGCGGCGTAGGCTGGACGTACCCACTTCTCGTGCCCCTACACAGGGTGCGGGTCGTGACATTTACTACGTCCATATTACCTCTGAGTAAATATCTTGGTTTCCTCCCTTTAGCAACTTATTATCTGTACTTAGAAACCAAGGTGCGCAAAGATAATAGGTCCACCTAAAATCACAGATTCATGACAAGAATGAATGAAAGTAAAAAGTTCTTTATTTCTTCAAAGACATGAAATGGAAGGACTACATTTGCAAAAGAAAAGAAAAGATAGACAACTGCATCTCTAAACCCAAAAAAACAACAAAAGGAACTAAGGGTCAGCAAATAGCTTGTCAATACGATGCTTCAGAGCCTCGGCCCTGGTCTCTACAGTCGCCAATATGCGACGCTCAGCTTCACAACGCATCGTCTGTCTGGCCTCAGAAGCAAAATCAGCCGCATATTTGTCGTCCAAATCCTTCTTCTGACGGAATAGGAAGGCCACATGGAGAGTAAAATTTGCCGCCTCTTATTTAACATGGACATGATCAGCCTGTGCTCGTTCAAAATCAGCCAGAAGCTGGACACGCTGCTCTTGAAGAAGATGAATCTTTGCGTTAACCTCTGCTATGCTGGCGTTCAGAGATTCCTGCATGTTAGCCTTCTCCTCCATCGACGAGGACATCCTCTGCTCCTTGGCCTCAACACTGGCCAAATCTTGCTTCCAGATAGCCATGGTGTCAAAGTAGGCTGACTCGACTTCAGCCACAAGCTTGTTCTGCTCCTCCTCTATCAAAGTGGAAAGATCATTCTGCCGGATGTTCTGGAGTTCGGTAAGATGATGTTGGCCCAAATGAAAACTTTTAGAAGAAAAGAAAATATAATTAGGCTTGGGTTTGACAGAACCAAGAGTGGGCTTCAAATGAGAAAGGCCCAAATCAAAAATGTAATTATAACAATCCAATTATTAATACCATAAATCAAGTAAGGAAATTTATTTAATTAATTTTTTTAAAGAATTATGACAAATTTGGAAAGGTGGGGTTACAGTAGAATATGGGATATAAGTTTTTGAGGTACTCAATCACATTTAGAAAAAAAATTTATCTAAATTCCGACAATCTAAAATTCTTGCTGTTAATTGCTTTCCTTTGAAATAAACTGTCCTCCTTTGATTATGTCGCTTCTTTCTCAGTATTGATTTTCTTGTTTGATCTGTCTCCAGGATGGTGCAGACACAATCTCATCATTCCGACCCAGGGGATACCACCGAAAGGTCTACCACTTCTCGTCCGATACAGCAGGCCCTGGGACCGCAGATCCCCTTGTTCCTTTCTATGTTGGAGCTTCTGTCGCATTTGGGGGTGCACCTCCACCTGTTCGAAGGCCTCCTCCAGTCATCCCAGATGTGCTCTAAATAATGCCCACCAGCTAGCTATGACTACAGTAGAGAGGGTGACTGCCCCGCAGCAGGGAGAAAAGATGCAGCAGTACCAGCCGAGGACCCCAAACATCCAGGATTTCCAGAAGATGCGTCCGAGAGACTTCAGGGGTTCTGAGGGTATCCTATATGCCGACGACTGGATTGAGCATATAGAGTAGATCTTTCGCCTGGTACTAATACCAGTCGGGATCCAGATAGAGGAAGCAGGCAGCCAGATGCAGGACCTTGCCCACACATGGTACCCGACAGACCCCAGAGTTGGTACGGAGGGGCAGACATGGGGAGCATTGAAGAAGCTCTTCAAGGAGAAGCATGAAGGCAGTAGCAGTGTAGGCCAAGCTAAGAGGCCCCAATTTCAGCAGTAGCACCAACAGATGCCGTTCCAGCAACAGTTTCAGGGATAGGGCCGTACGCCTTTTCAGCAGGTGCAGTAGCAGCCGAGGTAGCAGCAGGCACCGAGACACCAGCAGGCCACCAGTTGCACCTTATGCAAGAAGCCAGGACATGGGTGGAACGACTGCAGAAAGCGGCTACGCAAGTGCCTACTTTACGGTTCAGCAGAGCATCAGCTAAGGGAGTATCCCCAGTCTTTTGGATGTACAGATCATGAAGCATGAGCTAGGGCTCCAGTAGGACAGCAGAAGGGACTACCGCTACAGACTCAGTAGCAAAGGTTTGTCCAGCACCAGCAGCAGGCCAAGAGAGGCTAGCAGGGGCGAGCTTTCACCATGGCAGCTGAGAATGCAGAGGCAGTGGGAGATCTGATCACAGGTTTTGTTCTTCTCGACTCCATACCCGTATCTGCATTGTTCGATTCTAGTTCTTCCCATAGTTTTGTGTCTATATCTTTTGCTACGAGAAACATCTTGTTTCTGAATTGTTGCCTAGGACTTGCAAGATCACGACTGGGGGTGGTATCATCCTCGTCTGTGATATTTGCAAGGATCGAAGAGTTAACTTGGGAGGCCGAGAACTAGATGTGAGTCTGCTCGTAATGCTATTACCGAACTACGATATTGTACTTGGGATGGACTGGTTGAGCAGGCACCACGGCAGTATAGATTATCGTGACGGCAGAGTTCTTTTCAGAATGCCAGGAGAGCCAAAATCCGAGTTTGCCAGACGGGAGACGGAGCAGAGCAGCGGTATTTTCTTCGGAGCTCGAGTGGAGGAGGAGAGCATGCCACATCCATTGATAGCAGAGTTCATGGATGTCTTTCCAGAAGAGTTGTCAGGACTACTACCGAACAGAGACGTTGAGTCCTCTATAGACTTGGTGTCTGGGGCAGAGCCGGTATCTCAGCACGTCTATAGGGTGAACAACAACGAGTTGGTGGAGTTGAAGAAACAGGTGGATGAGTTATAGGATAAGGGCTTTATCCAATCGATTTATTCACCATGGGGTACACCGGTACTTTTTGTGTCAAAGAAGGATGGGTCGATACAGATGTGTATCGACTACAGGGCACTCAACAATCTCACAATCAAGAACAAGTACCCGCTGTCGAGGATCGATGATCTCTTCGATCAGTTGAGCGGAGCGAGGGTATTTTCCAAAATTGATCTGAGGTCAGGCTACCATCAGGTGAAGGTGAAGAGGGAGGATATCCCGAAGACAGCTTTCAGGATGCGGTATGGCCAGTTTGAGTTTATGGTGATGCTGTTTGGGTTAACTAATGCCCCGGTGGTGTTCATGAACCTGATGAACAAGGTGTTCCACCAGTACTTAGACAAGTTCGTGGTGGTGTTCATCGACGATATCTTGGTGTACTCGAAAACCCTAGAGGAGCATGAGAAGCATTTGATAATGGTTCTAGAGACTCTAAGGAAGAAGGAGCTTTATGGCAAGCTCTCGAAGTGTGAGTTCTTCCTGGATCGAGTTGATTTCCTAGGTCATGTTGTAACCGGGGATGGGATCTCAATTGACCCGAGGAAGATCACGGTAGTTGAGGCGTAGACAACACCAAGTTCAGTTACGAAGATCAGGAGCTTCTTAGGATTGGCAGGCTACTAAAGAGGTTAGTTCAGGATTTTTTCTGGGTTGTAGAGCCGTTGACTAGGCTGAATAGGAAGGACGCAGAGTTTATCTGGCCAGAGAAGTGTCAGGTAGCTTTTGATGAGTTGAAGAAACGATTGACGACAGCTCCGATTCTGATATTGCTATCATGATCAGGCAGATTTACTATCTATAGTGACGCCTCAGGGAAGGGTTTGGATTGTGTCTTGCTGCAGTATGGGAAGGTAATTGTCTATGCTTCTAGGCAGTTACGTTCACATGAGAAGAACTACCCTACCCACGACTTGGAGTTAGCAACAGTTATCTTTGCTTTAAAGTTATAGAAACACTATCTATGTGGAGAGAGAGTGGAGATCCTCACAGACCACATGAGCTTGATGTATGTGTTTACCCAGAAGGAGCTCAACATAAGGTAGTAGATATGGTTGGAGTTAATGAAGGACTTCGACATTTTATTGCATTATCATCCAGGGAAGGCCAACGTGGTTGCCGATGCCTTAAGTAGGTACCCGGTAGCCATGTGTTTGACAACAAATTATTACTTATTAGCAGTTCTGGAGAGCCTGGAGATTGAGGTGATAGTGCTGGGAGTTGAAATACAGATGTGGGGTCTGTTGATTCAGTTGGACTTGATGGAGAGGATCAAGTCAACTCAGTCGACAATATCGCTTGAAGGTGTATCCGAGAGCAGCTTCGAGCAGGACTTATTGAGGAGTTTATTATAGCAGAGGATGGCGCATTAACGCACGGTTCTAGACTATTTGTGCCCAGTAGAGACCTTCGGGAGCAGGTTATGCAGGAGGCCTACCGTTCTCAGTACTCTATGCATCCGGGTGCCAACAAGATGTATAGGGATCTGAAGGAGAATGTATGGTGGTATAGGATGAATCGGGAGGTAGCGCGCTTCGTAGCCAGGTGTTTAGTCTGCCAACAGGTAAAGGCAGAGAGGCAGAGGCCAGAAGGATTGTTACAGCCATTGTCCATTTCGTAGTGGAAGTGAGAGCATATCATGATGGACCTCGTTTCAGGATTGTCGCATACACCAGGAGGGACTGACGCGATTTGGGTCATCGTAGACAGGTTGACCAAATTAGCCCACTTCTTGCCATTCAAAGTGGGTTTGTCTACGGAGAGGCTAGTAGATATGTATGTACGCCAGATCGTCAGACTTCATAGAGTTCGGTGAGCATTTTCTCGAATCGAAATATTCATTTTACTTTCTATTTCTGGCAGAGTTTACATACTAGTTTGGGCACTCAGCTCAAGTTTAGTACTGCATACCACCGTCAGACGAACGGACAGTTAGATAGGACTATTCAGACTTCGAGGACATGATACGGACTTGTGTCATGGACTTTGGTGGTTCCTGGGAGGATCATTTACACTTGGTGGAGTTTGCATACAACAACAGTTTTCAGGACAGCATTGAGATATCACCATTCAAGGCGTTGTACAGGCGTAGATGTCGTACTCCCTTATCTTAGGATGACGTTGGAGAGAGAGCTTTATTGGGACCTGAGATGGTTGTAGATGCAGCCGAAAAGGTAAAGCTCATCATGGATCGACTTCACATGGCGTAGGACAGACATCAACAATGGGCCGATAGCCACCGCAGACCTTTGGAGTTTGAGGTACAGTTTTGAGTTAGGATTAGGATTGGTTTGATTTTGTGATTTTGATTTATCATGTTGATTGTTATAGTTAATTCGAGACCTTGTTTGTTGTAGGTTGGAGATTTGGTATTCTTGAGGATATCTCCGACACATGGTACTATATGCTTTAGTGGAGGTGGAAAGCTTAGCCCGCGTTTCATCGGACCTTTCGTTATCAGCGAAAGAGTCGGTGATGTGGCATACAGGCTAGACTTGCCACCTGTATTAGAGGGAGTCCACAACGTATTTCACGTGTCCACTACAAGAATAAAGGCTTTTCTTGACGAGAATTTCCCGTCAAAAAATGGGTATTTTGATGGTTGCAGATCCGTCAACTAGGCCGGAGTCAAGAAAAGGCCCCCATTTTTCTTGACGGTCACTGTCATGACTTTTCTTGACGGTTTTTTTGGCCGTCATATTAAGTAATTTTTTGACTGTTTTTAGCCGTCAAGATAGCAGTTTTTAGAAACCGTCAACGTAGGCAAAAAGTTTTCTTGGCTCCGGCCTAGATGACGACCTTTAGCCGTCAATAAAAGCCTTCTTGCAGTAGAATTGTTGTTAACGTTTTATAACCGTCAATATAAGCTAAATTTTTTATAACATAAATTCTATTTATAATTATATATTATGAATCGAACACACACATAATATCAATAATCCAGAAGATATACATACATCAAATAATTACAAAATCAAAATTTTATATTAATATATATTGTTCATATACCACAAACTTTCAATACATCCAACACGTCCAACCACAAACATCTAACACTTGTCAAACCATAAACATATCCAACCAAAGTATGTAGTTTCCATATATTGTAAACATTCAAAACTGAAAATAATACAAATAAAACCAAAATATGTAGCAAATCCGGTCGGAGCACATCCCTCACATATCCATAGCACCTTCATTTTCCATGTAGTTCCTGAGAGAAGAAGAGAAATATATTTAATCATTTATGTGCACATGTTTGTATAAATTAATAACTGAGAATAAAATAAAATAACCACGAGACATGCAAGTCAATACAATAATCAAATTCTAGTTCAACAAGTAATGCCTTAACAAAACTAAGGTCCAATGGGGAATATAGTGTGCACAGAGAGGTACTTGTATCCTATCTATCTTCAGTTGTCAAATATAGAAGTGTGTGTATCCACTACACTTTGTATCTTGCGTTTAAGGGTTAGCATTAGTAACCAGTGTAGTGGTTCATGTATGGATATGCACCATGTTCCTAGTTCAATAGAAATGCTACAATATAAGTACTACATTTATATCAGTTAGCTAGATGAGAAGTATTCTACCTAGATATGCACCATGTTCCTAGTTCAATAAAAATGCTACAATATAAGTACTACAATTATATCAGTTAGCTAGATAAGAAGTATTCTACCTGGAATTACTTGAAAAAAACTAATGAAATAAAACAACATGCTACTAAACATAACACATATAGATATCGAACGTATGAAGCTGATGAATATATGAATTATGATGGCTACCAACAACAAAAAAATCAAGTCAATGTTAATCAATGACGGGTGTAATTTTTTAGGCTTTCAAGGTGAAGTAACAAGGTTATAATCACAGTGTTAATTCGATACACATTAGAACAATATCTTGACAACAAGAATCATATGGGAGAACAACATCAAAAATACTGAATTTTGTCTCATAAGCGAAATATCTTGTTGCTCTTGTCAGATTACAAGCTAATTTTCTGATATTTATACCAGTACACTACGGTGGCCATGAACCTGAATCACTTCTAAGATTCATATGTATGGCTGGATTAGCAATGACTTTATCATGCCTCCCAACCACTATATAAGTGGAGTGAGTTTTCTTTTACTTTCCAATCCACTATAAACAATTTTAACACACTTCACAAATAAAAATATACAACATTCCCTCTTTGACAACTTATAACTACCTTATAAATCTAAAGAGAGGGGTTATACCTCAATTGTAAAGTGGGAAGATGCTAAAGGATCCATGTACTCATTGAATGTCTTCTTATATAATTCATTGTAGTCCTCAGTAGTGTCATCTTTAGGATTGTGGAGCTGCCATAATTCAAGCATGTAAAGCATGGGTAACATTTGTCACGACCCACACCCAAAGTAGGGGCACGAGAAGTAGGTACATCCAACCTATGCCGCAGAATCGGCGGTAGAATGCTGTTCTAGGTCGCTAATTAAACAACTCACGCAAATATATATATAATATACCTGTCATAGATATCAACTCCGAATGGAGGACAAGTATAAGATATGATAATACTCAACCACAATCTGAAGCACGATAAGATAACACAGAAGTCTATATAACTATACAAACTCAAAATAACAACTTAAATAAACTTCTAAAATAATAATATCTCAAACAATCTCAAATACAACTCAAATCTCCACTTATTACAATACAAGTTCCAACTGAAAAAACTAAACCATAAACTAGCAATCTACTCCAAGCTCTACTGGTCCTCTAGGCTAGCTGTGAATCTCTATGTTACCTGTAATATTTTTAACAGGTCCAGACAGGACAGGAACGAGCACAAAATCTCAATAATTCATATCAAGACAGGAATATAAAGCATGCAATAGAGTAAAATACAAGAAACGCGGAAAGAAAGTACATATAGTAAAAAAGATAGAACTGTAATGTAAATATCTACTATATGTAGAGAACTATCAGTGACTAGCGATGTAAAGTATAAGATAGACATGTGAACGTCTTGAATTTGCACATGATTACACTAAGAGTTTGCACATGATTACACTACTTTGGAATTGTTTACATGACCATTTATACTCTCCCGTACCCCAATCAATACACAAAGATCCAGACAAGTTATATTATTGTACAATATTTCACATGAGAGCCCATAAATGGGTGCACATGAAGTTATACATGGGGGCTTTATGAACATGAGAGTACATGAATCACAAGAATATACATGAATAGTGAAAGCACAGAAGTACATGCTGAAAGTGAAATGCACATGACATGATGTACCTGATGCTCTCGAGAAAAATAACATCTTAATATAAAGATCCATATAGTACCAATCCGTGTTAACAATGTGACAGTATCAAGTAATCTAGAGCAAGAATGTAAATCCTAATAAGTATAAACTGATCAGAGAATGTATTCGCCTGATACCCTGAACAGCTGATATGAAAAGATGGCCAACTGGAGTCACTGAGTCCTAGTTAGAGCAACACGGGTTATAAAAAGTTCACTTTATATGGTAATTGAAATTATAATACAATCTACATGAGTCTAAGTCAATCTAGATCAAAGTAAACTCTTGGTCAACTCTTATCAACAATCTTGTTAAACTAGGAAAACTAGTCTAATGTGATCAAACTAGCTAGAATTTGGTCAACAATGGTCAAACTAGTCTATAGGTTAGTCAATTCTAGGTCTAAAAAAGTCTATGGCCTAAACAATCAAGTATACTAGTACCATTGCTATCTAACACATAGCCTAAATCAAAGCACATAGCTAAACCACATAGCTAACAAGGCACACAAACTTAGTTATATAATATACATTTTATATATATCACATATATCCTTACCTATATAGTACCACCCTAACACATACATATAGATATCATATATCAAGTATATACATATCCTCACTATGAACCATAACCTATATCTATATACTCTCATAATATATATAGATACTATATAACCCAAAAATATATATAACTATCTATATAACCCTTCCACAATCTAGCATCACCTACTCAAACTCAAACACTTAGACACTAACCCACTAAAACTAGGATACCATATCAACATTGGTCATAAGGTAAACTAATCATTTACCTTGAAGGTAAAGTGTAACGCCCCAGTCCCAAAATACGTAGGACTAGAACGTCATCATGCCAGCTGTATATATACGAAGTATATGAACCCTCGTATATACATAAGCTGTAAAATGCAGTAACCAAGGTACTAAATCTCATCCTCAAGGACAAATATGATATAAAAGTAAATTTGAGTTTGTCATGTTCACAATAGTTGGGCGGAGACAAAGTCCACTACCAACCAAATTAAATATGGAAAAATATACAAGAGAAGAATTTAGCAAGCGAGAGCAATGGCGAGTCCAAGAGCAATCACCACGAAGGAAGAAATGGCCTTAGCTAGAGCACCTGCAATAAATCACGAACACACACCTGGCGAGATAACCAGGTCCTCAGAGGGACGTAACAAGATACATCAACATGCCATATAAATACTGAATATAAACACGCCACAATCAAAGAAAGTGACAAGACACTATAAGGTAATCTAACCAACTAAAGTGAACATGCAGTGAGAACAAACCTTTCGTCGCATGAGCCCTGGCTGTAATGGGATCTGGTATAGTCCCCACTTGGGCACCAGTGACCGAGAGCATGACGTTGAAAAACGACAGTGGCCAACCTGAGAGGCACATACCCGTATCTCCAGCGGAGCTACCGAGGTAAAGGGGAAGTGTAATAGAAGCCCATACGATAAGGAAATGTTCTCCCCACCCAATGCACCTAATATATCGCATCCACGACCATGTAACACTACTAACCGTCAAGTCTTCTAACACGCAACTATTGACAGTTAGACCTAACGCACGTCCTGCACGCATCAGTGATCAGCCAACACGCAAGTCCGTAACTATATGCTACTCATAACTCACACATCTCGTGGCACAACAGTGTCTAAGTCTATGCAAATGCACTAAGCTAGTGGTAGTCCCTTAACTCTAAGTCCAATGCAATCAAGGGTAAATAACAAGGTACAATAAATATCACTGAGCAGGCAGTAATCATGAAGTAGAAATAAATGAACAGTGATATAATAAAAATGCAACTAATTTATAAACAGTAAATTTGTGGCAAGGTATCTTGCCTGTCATTACGCCGGGTGTGGTGCAATGATAACTAGTCCTGCTCGTCAATAACCCATGTGCAAGGGTCCGAAATTCACAAGGAAATAGGAACAATGATCAGTTACGAACAAGATAAGGTAGGTGAGAAAATTTATGCAAAGAATTATTTACATATAGTAATTTGGAAAATATGTATGATACTTGAAACCATTTTTACTAGTAAAATAATTTTTGACAATTATTCAAAATATAAAATCAATTTAGGCTAAAACTATAGATTTTACCCAAATTGGATTTGTATTTTAATAGTAAAATGATTTATACAAATATTTGAAGAAACTAAAAATATCATTTAAAGTTTTGAACTACCCTTCTTATTAGTTAAAATAGTATTATAAGGGTTTCAAATAATTTATATATTTAAATAGCTATAGTTATATAAAATATCTAGTAATACTATAAGTAAGAAATTACTAATAATAATGATAATAATAATAAGAATGATGATAATAATAAACATAATAAAATCCCTAATTTTATACCGCCTATTCCCCTTTTTATAATAATAATAATAATAATAATAATAATAATAATAATAATAACTGTAATAAAAATAATTGATAATAATAATATTAATAATAATAATAACTTAATAATTAATAATAATAGAATTTATCTCTAAGTTTTTTAACAATGAGTTAGAGATTTAGTAATCATAATAATGTATACGAAATAAATACACTAAACTGTGCCTTCCCATTAAGAGAGAGAGAATAAACATTCCAAAAAAATCAGAGAGAGAAGGGGAGAAGGGAACGGAGAGCAGTGGGGAACTCACCGAACCTGGTTAGTCCACGGGGCACGGTCGGCGTCAGCGAGGGGGACGCGAGCGGTGGCTCTGGGCTCGACGAGAAGGCTGCGTTGGCAGCGGCCATGGATGGGGAGCAGGCGGAGCTCGCTGGTGTGAAGGCGGACAGGCCGGCGATCCACGGCGAGGTCGACGCCGGGAAAATGGCACCGTGGAGCGGGAGAGGAAGTGGATCGTCACGGCGGAGAGGAAGTGAGCGGCGGCGGAGACCACCTGAGAGGGGACGGTGGCGCCTAGGTCAGGCGACGGCGCGCTCGGTGGCAGCGGCGAGGCGCTGTCCTGCCACCGGTCGGCGGGGGGGTTTCGGTCGGCGGGGCGAGGAGGCGCGCGCGCTGATGGCGGCGTTCCAGAGGGCAGGCCCACGACGGCGGTCCCAGGTGGAGGCTCCCGGAGACGGGAGAGCGCGGCTCCGGCAGCGAACGGCTCCGGCGACAGCGCCTGGCGGAGGGCTGAGTTCTCGAGCGGCGGTCCCGGCTGGAGATCCGGTCTGATCTGGCGCTCGTACGAGAAACTCTCGCCGGGGAGAGTGCTGTTGTGTCCATCGGAGACCGACGAACTGCGAGGCTTCCCCCGGAGCGGCGACGGACAGGTAAGGGGTTTGGGTTTAACTTTTCTCTTTCCTTCCTATTCTGGTGGAGGTTGACGCCGATACTGGTGGCGTCGATGACGGTGATGGTGATTGTGGGGATGATGATGATGGCGGTGGTCTGTTGGGTGGCCGGAGGATATTGGGATGGCAAGGTCGGTAGGGCTGCGACAATGGGGGTTGCAGTTTTGGTCGTGTGGGGAGGTTGTGGTGAAGGCGAGGGCTGGGGTATCGACCAAGGTGGTCGAGATGATGGTGGTGGTTGACGGGTTTGTGGCAGGAGGTGGAGGGTTAGGATTATGATTAGGGTAGAAATTCCTATTGTGTCGGGAAAGTGTCCGACATGGAATCAATGTATTTGTAAAGAATTGGAATAAGATTGGATGATGGTACACGGACACGGGGCACGCACCATGGTTGGAGAATTTGTGGAAGAAATTTTGTGGGAGATCAATAATGTGGAGGAGTACCTGCCTATATTTATAGGATGTGGGAATTCCCAGTTGGATAGGGATTGGAATTGTTTAAATTCCAATTAGATAAATCACCCGTTTATTTAAACCGATTTAAAATAACTCAATCCAATACAAATCAAATCTAGAAAATACTAGTCTTTATTTAAACTATTTTTAAATAGAGTCAATAATTCCCTTGCAACTTAAATTACCATATTTAATCAGATTTTTAAATAAACAAGATCTCAAATAATATTTTCATAGGTAAATATTTATGGAAATAATTAATTTCGAAAATCACTATAAATAATTTAAATATTTAAATCATAAACTAGCTTTGTAAATGTCAAGATTTATTAATAAACAATTTCCAATATTTTGCAATTATCTAGAATATATTTTGTCCAAGCCAATATTTTTTCAATCTACTACTTATTTTAAAATAACTCTTTATCCAAAATAAAAATATTTATTACATATTATTTTTCATGTACTTTCATATATAAAATAAATTTATAATAAAAATATTTTTCTAACATATGCACCTCGACGCATATTCGCACTCGTCGAGTGTTTACAAGAATAAAAATTTTGTGCGCGACGTAAAATATGATTACGCGACGTACAATACCAAAATTTTAAATCAGTACCGAAAATAAAATAATAAAAAAAAATCAGTAGAAATTTAGGGGTTTTACATCCTACCCAACTTAAAGAAAATTTCGTCCTCGAAATTAAGAATTCGTAGGGGGTGAGAGGACAAGGGGGTGTCAATGGGGAACAATCAATAAGGCTCAACAAGATCATGTCATAAGAAGTTGTGATCTAGTAGGGTCGAGGAGAAGGACGAGAATTTTAGGATGAAGTTATAGCAACGTCGAGTGAGAGAATTCATAGTTGGTAAGAAGGTTAGAGGACGTTCTAGTATAATGTCTTTGTCCTCCTAAAATAGGTGAGGGCGAAGCAATATAGAGTTCGAAGGAGGCGTTATCGAGTACGAATACTTGATTCAAAGGCGATCGAAAATTTCAAGTAGAATTATCAAGGCAGTCGCGGATGGGACTCTAGGGCAAATTTGACTGTGTCTCCATACGCGTAGATTAATATATGAAAAGCGAACCGAGTGCACTATGGTTGATCAGACCATAATACTTCGGTTCTGATTAGACAATGTATTAGTGGGCGCCCACAATAAACATATGTCATGAACAAGCTCGATAAGAGTAAGCTTGCAAAACTAGATTGTAATAGCAACGTAAGATGGTCAAAATATAAGGAGTGGATGATGAAGGAAACTAAATAATCCAAGATTTCTTTAAAAATTTAGTCTTGCCCGAAGTTCGGGCCTATACAGTCGGCTTGGTTGACTAGATGAGTTAGGGTCCACTAAACTCTATAGTCTAAGTGAAGCTATCAATATGGTCCACAAGGAAAAGGTTAGCTAGGTCGTGAGGTATTCTACATAATTTTACAAGAGTTAAACTAGCAGTGTGATGGAACAATGAGTCAAGCAATCAAAATACCACAAGGTTAAGCATTTTAAGGAGAACATAATTATATCGGGTCAAACGTATTGACTCGAGGTTGAATTCCTAATTGAAGTCAAAAAGAATATTTTGGTACCATGGTAATGGGTATAGTTTAGTCTTTTGACCATAAGGTTGTATCAAGAAAATAAAGTACAAGGAGGCGGATTTTAGTGGGACATGATATACCTACATGAAGGTAGACTCGTCTAGGTCTTACATGTGAAAGTTGTTGGAAGGAAAAGTCTAGTGTTGCGCTCCAATTATCCAAGTCACGGTAAGGCATGCATAAAGGTCTAAAATAAAAAGTGGAAGTTGATGAAGTGAATATTAATGCACAAAGTAATGTAGATCAAGTTAAAGCATGAAACAAAATTAATTAAAGAATCCATAAGAATAATAATTTAGGGGCACAGTTCTAGTGAGAAGATAGTATACTAATGAATGTAGTTTGGGAACAATTAAATCATTATACAAATGCAATGGGTTAGAAGGTCGCAATAAAAAGATCTAGAATTGAAGGAAGGTCGAGTAAGTCACGGTGAAAATACAGTCACATATCTAGGTAGATGACTAACAACACTGGTGTATATACTACTATCATGGTCATGAGTGACATGGCAATTTGTATGGAGTACATCTATCTTTTTAGAGCTATCTTGTTGGCCTACTATTTAAAATTAACTCCAGTTTCCTCCAAAAGGTTTCAAAAAAAAATAAATCACCAAAATTCGTATTCGTTTTAAGCCGTTCAAATTCATCATAAAAATTTAAATCACTCTCATAAATCTCAAGCAAATTTTTATCAGGTTACTACTAACCTTTTCTAAAAAATTTTAAATTCCACTATTTAACTCAAAACTTCACAATCAATCAACATTTAACACTCTAAAAATTTTCAAATAACTCACAATAAATCTCTTAGTATATTAAAACAATCTCAAAGATTACGCTCAATGCTATTATCAATAATAACTTCTATTCCTACTACGTCCTACCAATAAAATCAAAAATTTAAATGGTAACTTCCTTTAATCAATAAAAATATATTTTCATCACGTCCTTCGAAATTCTTCAAAAATTTAATAACAGCAATCCCACATTAATCTAAATTTTCAAATAATCTTATCAGTCCAAATCTTCTTTTTTTTTTTTTTTTTACCAAAATCTAAATAAATTTTTTTTTCCTCATTCATAGGACACAATTTAAAATAAAGAAAAATTCTAAAAATCGTTTTCATAACTTTCAAATATTTAAACCAAAAAAATTTGCCATTATTACTTCTACTTAAAATTCAAAATTTACTAAACACGAAAATCGTAAGTTGCACCACTCTAATTCAAATAATTCCTATGGCCATTTTAAAAAGTTAAGATCATTCTCAATTCAAATTTATAACTGTTCGAAGGTGTATATCTATAATATACAATAATCACAAAACATCAAAACTCAAAATCAAATAAATCTTTATTTGTTCCAAGATGTATATCTATCAAAATTATAAATATCAATTCGAAAGCAAATAAGTTTTTATACTTGTGCAAAGAATTATAACTATGACCCAATAAATTATAAATATCAAATCTCAAAAAAGCCAATCAATTTCTTAAATCAAGTGTATTAAATTCTATAAATCCTCTGGTGTTTACTATTTAGAATTTTCAGAATAAAACTCTCCTTGGTAATATCCTACTTTACCAATTAATCATTAAATCACATTCCAAAAATAAAACTTTTACTCGATTAGTCTTAGATGTATTCCAATTGCCAATTTGGCCATGTGTCATGTGTTTGACCTATATGCATATACTAGTGTAGTCATCTTCCTAGTTGACACTAAGCACGAAAACAAGAATCAACGGTAGAAAGGAATCGAGCAAGATGCAGTTCAAGGAGGTCAAACAAGAGTTCGAAAATTGAAGCCAAGGGAAGAAGTCAAGTTGTATGGATGAGATTCCTAGATTCTAATCCTATGTTGCAGGCCCGTTCGGTACAGTCATGTAACCGAAACGGCAAACTTGACCTGCATGGGCCACCACAAAAACATGTAACGCCCCAGTCCCAAAATACGTAGGACTAGAACGTCATCATGCCAGCTGTATATATACGAAGTATATGAACCCTCGTATATACATAAGCTGTAAAATACAGTAACCAAGGTACTAAATCTCATCCACAAGGAAAAATATGATATAAAAGTAAATTTGAGTTTGTCATGTTCACAATAGTTGGGCGGAGACAAAGTCCACTACCAACCAAATTAAATATGGAAAAATATACAAGAGAAGAATTTAGCAAGCGAGAGCAATGGCGAGTCCAAGAGCAATCACCACGAAGGAAGAAATGGCCTTAGCTAGAGCACCTGCAAGAAATCACGAACACACACCTGGCGAGATAACCAGGTCCTCAGAGGGACGTAACAAGATACATCAACATGCCATATAAATACTGAATATAAACACGCCACAATCAAAGAAAGTGACAAGACACTATAAGGTAATCTAACCAACTAAAGTGAACATGCAGTGAGAACAAACCTTTCGTCGCATGAGCCCTGGCTGTAATGGGATCTGGTATAGTCCCCACTTGGGCACCAGTGACCGAGAGCATGACGTTGAAAAACGACAGTGGCCAACCTGAGAGGCACATACCCGTATCTCTAGCGGAGCTACCGAGGTAAAGGGGAAGTGTAATAGAAGCCCATACGATAAGGAAATGTTCTCCCCACCCAATGCACCTAATATGTCGCATCCACGATCATGTAACACTACTAACCGTCAAGTCTTCTAACACGCAACTATTGACAGTTAGACCTAACGCACGTCCTGCACGCATCAGTGATCAGCCAACACGCAAGTCCGTAACTATATGCTACTCATAACTCACACATCTCGTGGCACAACAGTGTCTAAGTCTATGCAAATGCACTAAGCTAGTGGTAGTCCCTTAACTCTAAGTCCAATACAATCAAGGGTAAATAACAAGGTATAATAAATATCACTGAGCAGGCAGTAATCATGAACTAGAAATAAATGAACAGTGATATAATAAAAATGCAACTAATTTATAAACAGTAAATTTGTGGCAAGGTATCTTGCCTGTCATTACGCCGGGTGTGGTGCAATGATAACTAGTCCTACTCGTCAATAACCCATGTGCAAGGGTCCGAAATTCACAAGGAAATAGGAACAATGATCAGTTACGAACAAGATAAGGTAGGTGAGAAAATTTATGCAAAGAATTATTTACATATAGTAATTTGGAAAATATGTATGATACTTGAAACCATTTTTACTAGTAAAATAATTTTTGACAATTATTCAAAATATAAAATCAATTTAGGCTAAAACTATAGATTTTACCCAAATTGGATTTGTATTTTAATAGTAAAATGATTTATACAAATATTTGAAGAAACTAAAAATATCATTTAAAGTTTTGAACTACCCTTCTTATTAGTTAAAATAGTATTATAAGGGTTTCAAATAATTTATATATTTAAATAGCTATAGTTATATAAAATATCTAGTAATACTATAAGTAAGAAATTACTAATAATAATGATAATAATAATAAGAATGATGATAATAATAAACATAATAAAATCCCTAATTTTATACCGCCTATTCCCCTTTTTATAATAATAATAATAATAATAATAATAATAATAATAATAATAACTGTAATAAAAATAATTGATAATAATAATATTAATAATAATAATAACTTAATAATTAATAATAATAGAATTTATCTCTAAGTTTTTTAACAATGAGTTAGAGATTTAGTAATCATAATAATGTATACGAAATAAATACACTAAACTGTGCCTTCCCATTAAGAGAGAGAGAATAAACATTCCAAAAAAATCAGAGAGAGAAGGGGAGAAGGGAACGGAGAGCAGTGGGGAACTCACCGAACCTGGTTAGTCCACGGGGCGCGGTCGGCGTCAGCGAGGGGGACGCGAGCGGTGGCTCTGGGCTCGGCGAGAAGGCTGCGTTGGCAGCGGCCATGGATGGGGAGCAGGCGGAGCTCGCTGGTGTGAAGGCGGACAGGCCGGCGATCCACGGCGAGGTCGACGCCGGGAAAATGGCACCGTGGAGCGGGAGAGGAAGTGGATCGTCACGGCGGAGAGGAAGTGAGCGGCGGCGGAGACCACCTGAGAGGGGACGGTGGCGCCTAGGTCAGGCGACGGCGCGCTCGGTGGCAGCGGCGAGGCGCTGTCCTGCCACCGGTCGGCGGGGGGGTTTCGGTCGGCGGGGCGAGGAGGCGCGCGCGCTGATGGCGGCGTTCCAGAGGGCAGGCCCACGACGGCGGTCCCAGGTGGAGGCTCCCGGAGACGGGAGAGCGCGGCTCCGGCAGCGAACGGCTCCGGCGACAGCGCCTGGCGGAGGGCTGAGTTCTCGAGCGGCGGTCCCGGCTGGAGATCCGGTCTGATCTGGCGCTCGTGCGAGAAACTCTCGCCGGGGAGAGTTCTGTTGTGTCCATCGGAGACCGACGAACTGCGAGGCTTCCCCCGGAGCGGCGACGGACAGGTAAGGGGTTTGGGTTTAACTTTTCTCTTTCCTTCCTATTCTGGTGGAGGTTGACGCCGATACTGGTGGCGTCGATGACGGTGATGGTGATTGTGGGGATGATAATGATGGCGGTGGTCTGTTGGGTGGCCGGAGGATATTGGGATGGCAAGGTCGGTAGGGCTGCGACAATGGGGGTTGCAGTTTTGGTCGTGTGGGGAGGTTGTGGTGAAGGCGAGGGCTGGGGTATCGACCAAGGTGGTCGAGATGATGGTGGTGGTTGACGGGTTTGTGGCAGGAGGTGGAGGGTTAGGATTATGATTAGGGTAGAAATTCCTATTGTGTCGGGAAAGTGTCCGACATGGAATCAATCTATTTGTAAAGAATTGGAATAAGATTGGATGATGGTACACGGACACGGGGCACGCACCATGGTTGGAGAATTTGTGGAAGAAATTTTGTGGGAGATCAATAATGTGGAGGAGTACCTGCCTATATTTATAGGATGTGGGAATTCCCAGTTGGATAGGGATTGGAATTGTTTAAATTCCAATTAGATAAATCACCCGTTTATTTAAACCGATTTAAAATAACTCAATCCAATACAAATCAAATCTAGAAAATACTAGTCTTTATTTAAACTATTTTTAAATAGAGTCAATAAATCCCTTGCAACTTAAATTACCATATTTAATCAGATTTTTAAATAAACAAGATCTCAAATAATATTTTCATAGGTAAATATTTATGGAAATAATTAATTTCAAAAATCACTATAAATAATTTAAATATTTAAATCATAAACTAGCTTTGTAAATGTCAAGATTTATTAATAAACAATTTCCAATATTTTGCAATTATCTAGAATATATTTTGTCCAAGCCAATATTTTTTTCAATCTACTACTTATTTTAAAATAACTCTTTATCCAAAATAAAAATATTTATTACATATTATTTTCATGTACTTTCATATATAAAATAAATTTATAATAAAAATATTTTTCTAACATATGCACCTCGACGCATATTCGCACTCGTCGAGTGTTTACAAGAATAAAAATTTTGTGCGCGACGTAAAATACGATTACGCGACGTACAATACCAAAATTTTAAATCAGTACCGAAAATAAAATAATAAAAAAAAATCAGTAGAAATTTAGGGGTTTTACATAAAGATAATTCATATTTACCTTAAGATACTAACTTGGTATCATAAAATACCAAGATACCCCTCAATTATCTAATTAACTAACTTTCTAATATACTAACATAATATTTTAACTAATATCTAACATATAACCTATAGAAATTAACTTGCTAACATACCAATATCTAGAACTAACATAATCTACTAACATATCAATATCTAACATACTAGATATCTAATATCAAACTATCTAACAACATATCAAATATCTAATAAAATACTAACCTCTACAATCTAACTAACACTCATACTAACAAATATAACTTACACTAATATATAACAAACTCTAACATATATAACCCTCTACTAACCAATATCTAACAAACATACTAACATATATAACTTAACAATAATATATATATATATATGTACTATATTAGACATATACTCGACAACCTATGATACCTACATTCATTTAAAATCCATACTACATAGGCTCATAGGATACACAAAATGTATATGTCGTATAATTACTTTTCTACTTAAAACCAATATTGTACCAATTAGACATTCACTAAATTCTAGGATTAAAGTATGTTGTAGTCCTTCGTGTCGGCTTTCTGAAACTTCAAACGGATCGCATTTTCGTGTTCGGAAGCTTCCAAAATCGCAAAAATATCGAAATGTATTTGTCTTTCGGACAACTGACACTCAAATAGTTTATAGAAAGTTTCAGAATGATTTAGACTTATTACAATATATATTTGGAAAGCTAACTTCAATAAGGTTCATTTAAAAAAACAGGAGATTAATCGGAGTTCTGAGCTAAAAGTTATGGCATTTCTAAGTTACTATGGTTACTAAAAACGTGGATGAATATTATGGAGAATTTGGGTTGTTTTGGACAAAAGAAATACATGTAGGCCATGATACTTGGATACCAACATAGGTATCCAAATGAAACTCATTCTAACCATCCTAACTAAGATCAATCCACTCTCTAACCATTCTAAAACTGAATTTAAAACACAACTAATCCTATTAGGCAATAAACCAAACACATGGGGTGTCCTAATTTGGGATCTATCAAGTAGGACACAAAACACATATCTAAAATCCTCAAAAGAGCTCCAAATGGCCTCAAACTTGAATCTAAAGGGGGTAGATGCATAGAGGTGGATCCTATGGATTCAAAACTAACTAATATGTATAGAAAATCAATTTAGAGGGTTGGTTTTACCTATTGGGAGTGGAATCCCAATGATACTCCCAAGGACACAGCTCCGACACGAAGATCTTCCAAAAAGGATACTCCTTCTTACAATTTGCTCCAAATCTTTTCTAGCACCCTTCCTTGGTAGTATGAGAAGGTTGGATGGAAGTTTTGGTGAGGGATGTAAGGATTTGGAGATCAAATTAAAGAAGAAGCTCTCTAATTTGGGGAAGAACACTTTGTGAAGAAAAAGAGGCAAGATGGAATGAAATAAAGGAAGGGAGGCTAACCTACCTATAGTGGCTACAATTAAACCCTATTTGGACTTTAGGGAAAAGCCCAATAAGGCCTCAACTAGTCCTTTTAGTTAATTTTAAGTTAGGTTCAAGTTTGGGATCAAAAGGGTTAAATTTAAGCCTCTAACTTAACCAATCTAACAAGTGGGATTAGTCTAAACTTACTAACTTAATTAGTGGGGTTTGTTGGCCATGACTAACTAATCTTGGGGTCCTGTCTATAGTCTAAACTACCCAGGTTACTAATACAAGTCAGAACGAAACGAAACTCAAACCCGACTAAACAAATTCCGTAAAATCAATATTAAAATATAAAAATTCCCAAAATATTAAAATATAAAAAAGACCAAAATCACAATACATCAATTTAAATAATATTAAAATAATCTAAAATTCACCAATTAATTAAAATTCTAAATAATTTAAAAGTCACAAAATGACCAAAATATTCTTAGCCTAAAAAGTTGTAAATAGTCATTCTAATCACATAGTTAGGTCCCCGTGGTCATGGTAAGTCTCTAGGCTCAATAGTTCTAGGGTTCACTAGCTAACACATCAAAATTATAATTAACCAATTTTAAATAGTATTAAATTAATTAAAAAAAATTCATAAATCATAAATCCTATTATTAAATAATAAACTTTTACAAAAGTTCAAAATTATCCTTATTTTAGAAAAGTGGGTGTTACAAGTCTACCCTCTTTAAAAAAATTCGTCCTCGAAATTTAAGGTGGTTATACTCTTCCCTAGGTTAAACCACCAACAATCAAGGTCAAAACTACTATCTAACAACACACAAGATCAGGGTCCTTCTGGTTGGAAATTTTATACTCTCAATTGGGTCATTACACTATCTAGCACAACAAAACACAATCCAAGAGGTACTATTGGAATATACAACAACCATGGAAAAAGGACGAAAGAAGAACAAAGGACAGACTGCTAACCCATCACCTGTAGCATCGGCCTCCTCGACCGTCAACGCGGGAACCTGTCCGGCTGAGTATATCCCTTTGTTGGTGTGGGACATGACGTTGTTCGACAGTTGGCCTAACTCTATGTCTCTGCGCTTGGTATGAATACTGGCCAGGACGATGAAGGGTTAAGAGATAATTCTTAACAAGATGCTCCGTTGATCCACAGTGCAAGCACACTCCCAGCCTCTTTCTGTACACCTCCCAAGAATGGCCTGACCTCCAACAGTAGGTAAAGATAGGAGCTGGCTGAAACTGCCTCGGGGGGTGCTGCTGATCTAGTTGTACTGGAGCTCGTATCGTCGCATGAAACCGCTAAACCCGGACCCAAGATGGGGCTTGAAACTGCTTTGTGGAGACTAAAAAGATTGATGCAGAAATTAGAAGCTCAAGTGAATGGGACACAAGTAAAATATAGATAGTAGGCTTAAAGTAGGTCGTGCTCATACTTTGTGTCGTCAAGTTTAGGTTGAAATGGTGTCTCTAACTCGAGTCGGAAATAAAATTGACTCCGTGGAGAAAATCAAGATTGGATCTTGTGTAAGGAAAGTCATGCAATAAAAATGAAGTACAAGGTGGTGTGTCCAAGTGGGACACAAAGGTCATGGGTGTAGGATGCCCTGTCTAGATCATGTAGGTAAAGTTGGTTTTGAGAAAACAACTAGTCTTATGCTCCTAAGTTAAAAGTCATGGCAATGTGCATATGAAAATCATAAATAAAAGTGAAAAATGGTCAAATGGCCTAAATTGAACCAAAAGTTGTGAAACAAAAGTAGTAAAAGGGAACAAGTTTGAGTGGGACGTGATATATCAAAATAAAGATAATCTTTTCTATTACAACTTATTAAGGAAGTTTTCAGAGATTGACATCTCTAACGCTCCAGAAATTGAAGTCACGGAAGAACACTCGTCTATCTAGAATACTCTCTCCAAGGTGTCTACCCAAGTCTAGTCACTGTCTACATAAGGCACTAACTCTTCTAAATGATACTAGGATGGTACCCCTATACTAGGTTGTTCATACCCCTTCTCCAACTAGTCACTAATCGTTTTGGTGCTTAAACTTCTATAATATTTTAGATACTTTGTCTCTGGCTACTAGGGTACTCCTCCTATCCTGTTTCCTGGTGCAACTCCTACCTTGACACTTATTGTTCACTCTAGGGTTCTCATCTATATCTAATTATCAAAATTATATACAATACTTCCCAACCATACTCTAAACTATTAACACAATTAATCAAGAACACGGACCAACTGCAATCACCAAGCCATCACACTATGAAGAACCTATAATGAAATGAGAATCTACCAGGACCTAGACTAAAGAACTGAAGGTATCCTAACTCTTATGCTAATTTAGGATGGAACAAAATCTATAATAACATAAATGAAATGATAGAGATGACATGTTAGGACCCTTCTCAAGATACAATCTGATAATCATACACGTCTGTCCAAAATCATGATACTCAGAATCCTCGCCACGCTAGTAAGCAAGGCTGCGATAAACGGTAGAGTCCATAACTGGGGCATGCACCTCTATAATCATGTCGTCTGGAATCCTCGCTATGCCGACTAGTATAGCTGCAAGTAATCCAAAATCTCATAACCAAGACATGTGCATCCGAAGTCAGGCCTCTATGTTTCCAGCACGCCGGCTAATATAGCTGCAATAAACTCTAGGTTCCATAACCAAGTAAATATTTTACCTTCCCTGTTATTTTCGTCAACATATGTCATCAGAAGACATCATAACTCAGGCCATAATATTCATCTCGATATGAAAAATCAAATCAACAATGATTCCACCAAAATCAAATTCAATAACATGGAATAAGGGTGAACGGAAGCAAAGGAAAGGATTTCAAATTGAAGTTCAAATAAGATTCTCAAGGGACGTCCTAGGAACCTCTCAAGGAATTATAACTGTGATTGAGTATTCTCTTATTCTAATAACTTACTTCCTATACTCTATCGCAGGCTCGTAGCAGTACAACTAAGTCATTGCGCTACTACGATATCGCAATAATGCGACTCTAGACTTGCATGGGCCACCACTAAAAATGAGTCACGACCCACACCCAGTGTATAGACACGAGAAGTGGGTACATCCAGCCTACGCCACAGAATCGGCGATAGAACGCTGTTCTAGGTCGCTAACTAAACAACTCACGCAAGTATATATAATATACCTGTCATAGATATCAACTCCGAATGGAGGACAAGTATAAGATATGATAATACTCAACCACAATCTGAAGTACGATAAGATAACACAGAAGTCTATATAACTATACAAACTCAAAACAATAACTTAAATAAACTTCTAAACTAATAATATCTTAAACAATCTCAAATACAACTCAAATCTTCACTTATTACAATACAAGTTCCAACAGAGAAAACTAAACCATAAACTAGCAATCTACTCCAAGCTCTACTGATCCTCTAGGCTAGCTATGAATCTCTATGTTACTTGTAATATTTTTAACATGTCCAGTCAGGACAGAAACGAGCACAAAATCTCAATAGTTCATATCAAGAGAGGAATATAAAGCATGCAATAGAGTAAAATATATAAAACGTTAAAAGAAAGTACATGTAGTAAAAAAGAGAGAACTGTAATGTAAATAGCTACTATATGTATGGAACTATCAGTGACTAGTGATGTTGAATACAAGATAGACATGTGAACGGCTGAAATTTGCACATGATTACACTAAGAGTTTGCACATGATTACACTACTTTGAAATTGTTCACATGACTATTTATACTCTTCCGTACCCCAATCAATACACAAGAATCCAGATAAGTTATGTTATTGTACAATATTTCATATGAGGGCCCATAAATGGGTGCACATGAAGTTATACATGAGGGCTCTGTGAACATGAGAGTACATGAATCACAAGAGTATACATGAATAGTGAAAGTACAGGAGTACATGATGAAAGTGAAACGCACATGACATGATGTACCCGATGCTCCTGAGGGGGATAACATCTCAATATAAAGATCCATATAGTACCAATCCATGTTAATAACATGACATCATCAAGTAAAGTAATCTAGAGCAAGAATAAAAATCCTAACAAGTATGAAATGATCAGAGAATGTACTTGTCTGATACCTTGAATAGCTAATATGAAAATATGGCCAAATGGAGTCATGGAGTCCTAGTTAGAGCAACACAGGTTATAAAGAGTTCAATTTATATGGTAATTGAAATTATAATACAATCTACATGAGTTTAAGTCAATCTAGGTCAAAGTCAACTCTTGGTCAGCTCTTGTCAACAATCTAGTCAAACTAGGACAACTAGTCTAATATGGTCAAACTAGCTAGGATTTGGTCAACAATGGTCAAACTAGTCTAGGTTAGTCAATTCTAGGTCTAAACAAGTCTATGTCCTAAACAATCAAGTATACTAGTACCATTTTTATCTAACACATAGCCTAAATCAAAGCACATAGCTAAACCATATAGCTAACAAGGCACACAAACTTAGTTATATAATATACATTATATACATATCACATATATCCTTACCTACATAGTAACACACTAATACATACATATAGATATCATATATCAAGTATATACATATCCTCACTATGAACCATAACCTATATCTATATACTCTCATAATATATATAGATACTATATAACCCAAAAATATATATACC
Organism: Iris pallida; assembly: GCA_029216955.1. Taxonomy (NCBI): domain Eukaryota; kingdom Viridiplantae; phylum Streptophyta; class Magnoliopsida; order Asparagales; family Iridaceae; genus Iris; species Iris pallida. The sequence goes on from JANAVB010044419.1 coordinate 17,404,563, forward strand.
TATATATAACCCTTCCACAATCTAGCATCACGTACTCAAACTCAAACACTTAGACATAAACCCACTAACATTAGGATACCATATCAACCTTGGTCATAAGATAAACTAATCATTTACCTTGAAGGTAAAGGTAATTCATATTTACCTTACGATACTAACTTGGTATCATGAGATACCAAGATATCTCTCAATTATCTAATTAACTAACTATCTAATGTACTAACTTAACATCTTAACTAATATCTAACATATAACCTATAGAGACTAACTTGCTAATATACCAATATCTAGAACTAAAATAACCTATTAACATACTAGATATCTAACATCAAACTATCTAACAACATATTAAATATCTAAGAAAATACTAACCTCCTCTACTATCTAACTAACATTCATACTAACAAATATAACTTACACTAACATATAACAAACTATAACATATATAACCCTCTACTAACCAACATCTAACAAACATACTAACATATATAACTTAATAGTAATATATATATATATTAAAATATATATATATATATATATATATATATATATATATATATATATATATATATATATATATATATACATATATATATATATATATATATATATATATATATATATATATATATATATATATATAATATATATATATATATATATATATGTACTATATTATACATATACTCGATAACCTATGATACCTACATTCATTTAATATCCATACTACATAGGCTTATAGGATACACAAAATGCATATGTCATATAGTTATTTTTTACTTAAAATCAATAATGTACAAATTAGACATTCACTAAATTCTAGGATTAAAGTATGTCGTAGTCCTTCGTGTTAGCTTTCTGAAATTTCAAACGGATCGTATTTTCGTATCCAAAAGCTCCCAAAATCGTGAAAACACCGAAACACGTTTATCTTTCGGACATCTGACACTCAAGCAGTTTTACAGAAAGTTTCAAAACAATTTTGGCTTATTAAAATATATATTTGGAAAGCTAACATCGACGGTTCATTTAAAAAATGGAAGATTAATCGGAGTTCTGAGCTAAAAGTTATAGCATTTCTAAGTTGCTATGGTTACTAAAAACGTGGATGAATATTATGACGATTTTGGGTTGTTTTGGACAAAAGAAACACATGTAGGCCAAGATACTTGGATACCAACATAGGTATCCAAATGAAACTCATTCTAACCATCCTAACTAAGATCAATCCACTCTCTAACCATTCTAAAACTGAATTTAAAACACAATTAATCCTATTAGGCAGTAAACCAAACACATGGGGTGTCCTAATTTGGGATCTATCAAGTAGGACACAAAATACATATCCGAAATCCTCAAGAGAGCTCCAAATGGCCTCAAACTTGAATCTAAAAGGGGTACATGCATGGAGGTAGACCCTATGGATTCAAAACTAACAAATATGCATAGAAAATCAATTTAGAGGGTTGGTTTTACCTATTGGGAGTGGAATCCCAATGATACTTCCAAGGACACGGCTCCGAAACGAAGAATATCTTCTAAAAATGACACTCCTCCTTGCACTTTGCTCCAAATCTTTACTAACACCCTCCCTTGGTAGTATGAGAAGATTGGATGAAAGTTTTGGTAGAGGGATGTAAGGATTTGGAGATCAAATCAAAGAGGAAAGCTCTCTAATTTGGGAAAGAACGCTTTGTGAAGGAAAAGAGGCAAGATAGGATGAAATAAAAGGAAGGGAGGCTAAACCACCTATAGTGTCTGCCATTAAATCCTATTTGGGCCTTAGGGGAAGCCCAATAAGGCCTCAACTAGTCCTTTTAGTTAATTTAAGTTAGGATCAAGTTTGGAATCAAAAGGGTTAAATTTAAGCCTCTAACTTAACCATTCTAACAAGTGGGATTAGTCTAAATTTACTAACTTAATTAGTAGGGTTTGTGGGCCATGACTGACTAATCGTAGGGTCTCGTGTATAGTCTAAGCTACCCGGGTCACTAATACAAGTCGGAACGAGACGAAACTCAAACCCGACTAAACAAATCCCGTAAAATTAATATTAAAATATAAAATTCCCAAAATATTAAAATATAAAAATGACCAAAATTATAATACATCAATTTAAATATTATTAAAATAATCTAAAATTTATCAATTAATCAAAATCCTAAATAATTCAAAAGTCACAAAAAGGCCAAAATACTCTTAGCCTAAAAAGTTGTAAATAGTCATTCTAATCACATAGTTAGGTCCCCATGGTCATGGTAAGTCTCTAGGCTCAACAGTTATAGGGTTCACTAGCTAACACATCAAAATTATAATTCATCAATTTCAAATAGTATTAAATTAATTAAAAAAATCCCCATAAATCATGAATCCTATTATTAAATAATAAACTTTTACAAAAGTTCAAAATTACCCTCATTTTTGAAAAGTGGGTGTTACAACATTCAAGTAAGAAAGGAAAGTAGTTATGGAGAGTAAATATTTTACTATATTAAAAGATTAATGGTCTTAGGCTCACCCAAATAGGCTGTGTCTCATTAGCAAGCTCCCAGTCCCGGTATCATTCTACTACTTTTTTAGTTTTCTTCTTTGTCTGCAACATATGTTGACATTATAAGATATATTTGGAAAACTAATTAAGTGTTACAAACTGGACAAGCGTGCAAGTAGTAAAGTGGCACAAAACACTACCTCAACATCAGTATTTACTATCACACCCTAAGCATACTTCAATACAAGGAAAACAAATTGATGGATAAAATATAGTCAGCTAGATTTCATTTAGGGTAGATTTTCAGCCGAGCTGGATTAGACAAAAGAGAAGTTGCAAGTAAAATATTTGTTTTCTTTTCCCTGAGCTAGCTTGACTCATCTGTTATTCCAACTTTTTGCATAAGTGCATATATCAGAACCTTGATATTAGCATTCTCATTATGTTTACTAAAAATAAGAAGATGATAATGTATTAGTATATGAAGTTCTTGGGAACGCCTTGAAAATAGAGAAGTTATAGTTTGAGTTTTGAATGAAAAATTGTACTTTGTGGACCCTTTTCTCTAAGTATAGTTTGGTCCCAATATAGTTTGTTCCCGGTATACTTTTTGGGACCCCTTTCTCTAATATTTTAGGATAAGAGGTTATGAGATAAAGAAGGAACATGGTACAGTTTCTCTAATATTTTTGTTTGTTTTCTTTGTTTCTTAATTTATCTCAGTTTTAATATGTATGTTCAAGATTTCAGATTAGTTCAGTATGTTAAGTAAAATCTTCGGATATCCACATACTCGGATATTGGTAATCATGATTACATATGACATCAGATTTGGCACCTTGTAACCGTTATCAGTTTATCTCCTTGTAACTTCTTTAACATATATTTCACTTTGGTTCTTGTTTTCATGAGTTCCTAATCTTTTTTATGATCTAATTTCGAGTATGATGCATTCCCATTTGATACTAGTCCTTAGGGATATATGAAGTTAACTTCTTTAACATATATTTCACTGTCAGTTACACAAAATGTTGGGATAATTACTTAATGGAAGGTCAAAATAAAAAGAAGAAGAGTTTGCAAAACTCACCACTAAGTGCTATTGAGATAATTCTCCATGTGGGAGCTCTCCTTGTGCTATACGGCCAGCCGGTCCTCGAGCACTGCGACGATGGATGCACTCATGGAAGTTATATCCAGCTCCTACTTGGACAGAGTAATCGTGATCATCAACACACGTCTCGTAGTTTCAAGCCTATAAATTCAACTGAAATTATTAATCTATTAGCACACTACAATAATGTGATCCTCAAACTAATGTTATCACAAGTTTAACCTATCTCAGTATTAACAGGTTGGAACAAGTGGAAGTCCTAGAAAACAAGAAAATATCATATCTGTAGTAGGACGTACACCGGAGAAGGCAAATGGATTAAGCAATAGTTACTGCTACTAAAAAATTAAATGGAAGGTACTAAATCAATTAAACAATTGATAACATGAACACTAAAAGGAAATTAATATGACAGGATACAATATCCAATGACAGTACAATCTGTGGTAATTTATTGGAGGCTTAATCATCCAATTGGAATTTGTGCGAGATATTAAATCAAATAGCATGTACAACAATGGCAAGATCTTAATATCAATTAATCAATATGATTCCACATATAATACTGTACTCAGAGCCAATCCCCTATATAGTCCTTGCTTTTTTAGTATGATCCAAGTTAATGGCACAATTTTAGGTGCCAAGTCCTCTCCGTTAGTTAGGTCAAGAATGATGAATCAAATTTTTAAGAATGTATTTCGACCCAATTATTCTCCTATACTAGAAAGATCAAATTTTAGGAATGTAAAGTGGCAGGATCTACAGAGTCGAAACAATCTTTCCTAACTAAAAAAGGGTATGCATCAATGTTGTCTAATCTGAGTTACATAATGTGTCTAATCTGAGTCGATGACTCTTCTCTGAAGAATTATGTTGAACAGGTGATGAGCAACAACTTAAAATCAAACCATTGATAGAGTCGAAGCACTCACCAGTGTTCTCGGGTAACTGAAGTTCTCAACTGAACTAACAACGGCCAAAATTTCTTCTTTTATTCCCTCATAGCTGCGATCTTCTTTGCCTTCACGCTCCCTCCCTTCACCGCCATTATTATCCCCTCGTAGTCGCTTATATTTTGCTTCGAATAACAAAAAAAACAACAACAAAAAATATCCCATCATCAGTACAAACCCTAATTTCTCCAAAACCCTAAAAATCAAATTTCTGAAGAAGAAGAAGAAGAAAAAGAAGAAAGAAGGAAACTTGGGTTTTGTCTTTTGTTTTATTGAGGCGCTCGCCGAACTCGTATAGATTTTCGACCTCGACCGCGTCGGTGGACACGGTACCCATGGCCGTCGATGAAGAAATTTTAAGGAGAGGTCCCGGCCGCCATCCTCAGCCCCTTCTCCCTGTCGCCATCATCGACAACCTCGAAGACGTGGCAGCCGAGAGCATTCGACAATGTGTCCGTACGTTACTACTCGCCTCCGATATAGAGAAGCCACGACAACCAGGCCAATAGCGTCTTCTTCAACGAATGGATATGCCATTTTCGACCATACTTTGGACTCTGATGGATCTAGGGTTAGGGTTTGGGGATGACATTGATGGATTTGGGGATTAAGGCTTTAAGAAAAGATCTTTAGGAGAGAGCAAGGATGAGGAAAATAAAGAAGATGGAAAGGAAGATAGAGAGGATGAAGAGGGGTTTCATGGTTTGGGCTCTCCTCCTCTATCCACAAGTGGATGATATAGAGGAAGAAATAGAGAAAAGGAAAGGATCGGGAAATAAATAGAATGAGATTCCAGCAAAACCGTCAACTTAGATATGCAATAAAAATTATTTTAAAAAAATTACCAAAATAGCAGCTGAAAAAATTCTACCAAGTTTTTCGCACATACATTAGTTGTTGGTTATCACCAAACCATCAATAAATAAAATGATGTTTCTTGACGGATCATCTAAAACCGTCAACTATTATGCTATAAAATTGTTAAATTAACATAAAACGTGTCCTTTCTTGACGTAAGGCTAAATCCATCAAGATAACCCATTTTTTGATGTTTTTTACGACTGTCGAGAAATAAACCGTCAAGAATGGCCATTTTTCTTGTAGTGGTCGCAGTTGAGACGGTACGTGACAAATCCCAGCCATGTACTCGATCATTCCGAGATTAAGGTAGGACCCACTCTTAGTTATCCAGAGCAGACTATAGAGATTCTAGATCGACGGAAGAAGGTGCTGAGGAACTAGACGATACCCTTAGTTCACGTCGCATGGAGGCATCATTCTCCATGAGAGTCTACCTAGGAGAGGGAGGATGAGATGCGCAAGCGATACCCTTATCTTTTTGGACCTTGAGGTATGATTTTCTATCCTTCTCATCTGTTTAGTTTTGTCTTTAAATTTCGAGGACGAAATTATTTTAAGAAGGGTAGATTTGTACTACCACATTTTAGTACAAGGGTATTTTGGTCATTTACAATTTATTGGAATTAAATTGAATTTTTGATAATTAATAATGTGCTAATTATTTAGTTAAGCCTTAACCTAGAATTGCCCTAATATAGATGTTAGTCATTAGCCTAGATATTTCATTAGAAGTTTCTAACTAAATGACAAGGTTTAGGAATATCTAGATATTAAGTTAGAATGAAGATATTTGTAGGAAACCCTAATTTACATGGGCCTTTAATTGAAGGGCTTGAGTTATGCATGTAAAAGCCTACCCATTTCTCTAAATATCTACCAAACCCTAGAGACACCCCTTGGTTACCATCAAAGGGTCCCCTCCCCTATATAAACACATGTTAGCACACCTCTTGCCTCTTTTCATTACACCCTTCAAACCCTAAATTGAGTTCTTCCCCAAATCAACCCCCTTTCTCCAAATCAACTCCAAATTTTGCCTAATCTTTTGCAACATACTCCCCTACTATAGAAGAGGTCTATAGAGGCTAGCTAGCAGGATTGAAGGCTCTTGGACCATAGCAAGTTGGTGAAGGATCGCATTTCTAGGCTTTTGCCTTGAGATTCTAACTCTCATAGGTAATGGCTCTAAACTTATTTGTTCTTCTGATTTCTCTTCATAGATGCGTGCATCTAAGTGCCATACACATGTAGACCAAGTTTGGTAGGATTTCGTGTCCATTTGATATGCGTATCGGAGATGTATCAGAGTGTACTGCAAGGTATTTGATGAAATACCTCAATGGATTGTTTGTAAATGATTTTCAAAACTAATTTCACTTTTTTGTAGCCTAATATGTATGGATTACTATTCCATGTGACTGAGCATGTTTTTGTGTTGTTTTTATGTCCAAATCGGACACGGGGATGTCAGTAGGAAGCTAGGACACGTGCCTTGCTGCTCGACCCCCTTTTCTCGCAGTACAGGCCACGTGCCACTTGGCATGGAGGTGGGGGCCATGATTGTCAGGCCCCTCCCAAAGTTCGAGACCATTTTGTGTCATATCATACACGAAATCACGCTTATGTGGATTTTGTGAAGGCTGTGTGCACGCGGTGACTAGCCTCTGATACGTACTTGACACGAGGACACAGGGAGATTTGGAGTCAAGTCAGGTTATCCATCACCTAGCCCTAGACTTGACCTAAATAAGGACACATGCATGAGACTCCATGTGATTGTGTCGTGTCCTAGAGCACACGACATGGCAGCACGAGGCTGTGTAGTGCACTGTTCTCTGATACATTCGTTTGGACACTTTTTGACACTATTTGGACACACCTAGGACACATGCTCAATACCCCTGACACACACTCATGTTCACACACACACACACACACACACACACCCTCTTGGTTTATATTTGAGTTGTTGTTTGTTTTGGGTCGAATTTATGATATTGAGTTGGGTTTATGTATTCTCAGTTTGAGTTGATTTCTTTTGTTCTGAGATTTGAGTTAGGGTTTTGATTTCAGATTGTTAGTTAGTTTTTACAGATTAGATGTTTACTTTCCTATATATATGTTTGTGTATATATATATAGTTTTCCATATATATATATATATATATATATATATATATATATATATATATATATATATATATTTTATATATATATATATATATATATATATATATATATATATATATATATATATATATATATATATATATATATATATAATACATATACACACACACACACACACACACATATATATATATATGTTATATATATATATATATATATATATATATATATATATATATATATATATATATATATATATATATATATAAATATATATATATATATAAATATATATATATATATATATATATATATATATATATATATATATATATATATATATATATATACTTGTATATATGTTTTCCTATATAATTCTTATTTGTTTTGGCTGAGTTATATTTCCAGTTCTGATGTTGAGTTTGGGTTGTAATTCTCAGTTTTGATTGATGGGTCAGTAGACTTGTTGATGGGTTAGTTTGTAATAGTTTTGATGTATACTTTTATTTGTGTATATGAAGTTTCCTATTTATGTGACTCTATATACTTATAGTTAGTATATATTAATATAGTTCCTTTGTATATATAATATATGTTATGTTCATGTTGTTCTCAGAATACTGTCCCCTCTTCACATTCACAGTTCACACACACATACCCCCTTCACACACGCACACTTCCTTTCCTTCTTTATATATATATATATATATATATATATATATATATATATATATATATATATATATATATATATATATATATATATATATAGCTCAGTTTTTTGGGGTCTTCATACCCTGCTGTCCCCAACAACAGTCCCCCACATACGCACACACATGCATTTTCTATCTTTCCTTTTCCCTCTTCTCTCTCTCTCTCTCTCTCTCTCTCTCTCTCTCTCTCTCTCTATATATATATATATATATATATATATATATATATATATATATATATATATATATATAGTAATCTCCATAAGTCTAAATAACCTCAATAATATTTAATTAATAAAATAAAGAAAGTAGGAAATTATATATATATATATATATATATATATATATATATATATATATATATATATATATATGGAGATTACTATATATATATATATATATATATATATATATATATATATATACATATATTTTGTGTAAATATATATAGTAGGAAATTAAAATATGATGGCATATAAATACACAAGTATTTATGTGGATACATATAAATATACATGTATTGGTATATAATAGATAAGGTAAATGAAGTAGGAGAAAGAATTAAAAAAAAACCACACAAAGGAAAATCTTCCCCAGCCTGGGCTCGGCCCAAGGCCGGCAACCCAGTCTCCTTTTCTGAACCGAGCAGTAAACCTTCCCCCCTCCCCCCGATTCTCTGTATAACCGTTCATAACCGACGGTTATATATATATGGTAATCGAGGAATTATAAACCCTAACCCCGAGTCTACCCGTGGGCACCGCCACCACCCCTAGCGGTGCGGCCGCGCGCGCCCACTGTGCCGCCGGCCGGCGGGCCAGGCGTGGGAACGGCCTGCGCGCAGCCTGAGACCAGGAACGACGACAGCAGATCACCCCAAACTCCTCTCTTCGTGGCGTGATTTTCGTCGCCTCGCTGTGTCGCTTCGCGCGTCATCTTCGCCGGTACATCGACAACATAACCAACTCCTAGCCCCTTTAGATCGTTTGATTTTATCTGCTCTAGGTTTCCCGGAAGATCGACTCTAAGTTGACGAAAATCCTGTTCGTGAACAGGGTATTGTACCGTCCCAATGACCTGTTTGGAAGGCCGTTTCTGGTCGATCCAGTGCGAAACCTTGGAACCTATTTAAAGGGACTTATAGACAACCTAACCAACATTCAAACCAGGTTTATCGATTATTTTTATAATCAATAGATGCTAAGATAAATCGACTCGAAAATCTTAAAAAACTATAAAAACAGTTTTCAAAAACTAGAAAATCCTCCGATACCACGTCCGTTCCGCCATTCCGGGCGATATGGTCACGAACCGAAGCTATCGAAAGGTGCGTAACTGTGGGCTTTGACGGAAATCAAATTGGTCGCGTGTGCGCGACGAATTTGACGCGTATCCGTCGGAAACGCCCCGTATCCATACAATGCAAATTCAGTCATAACTTTGTGCACGCTCGTCAGATCGAGACAAAACTTATGCCAACAAGACCGTATCATTTTTCTGGTCATGTATGCCAAGTTTGGTCCAATTCTGAGACAGTTGAATCAGACGCCGTTTTGCGGGCCCGATGGTCCGACACAACGGACGATTTTGTGCATGACCCGCCGGAATCCAACTTTGGACATACGGTTGGGTTCGTATCAAAAAATTGGATTCGTAGACATGTAGTTTGATGACTTTAGAGACCGTTGACTCTAGCACGCTTTTCGGTGCAAAGCGGGTCCAACGACGGACACCGTTTTAGCCCAAAATTACCGTTTTGCCCCTGTGTCCAGAATTGGACTTAAGGACAGGCTGTGAAACCCATATCTTTTGTTATTAATTAATAATAGTGTTTTAGTATTATTATTATTAGTATTTCTAAAATTATTATTATTATTATTAAATATTTTTGGAGTGCAAATGATTTCGAAAATATAATAACATGGCTTTTTGAGTTCAGACCCAGACCCGAGTCCGAACCCAGACCCAGGCCTGAGCCTGAGCCTGAACCCAATCTCTTTTCCTTTCCTCTCTAATTCCTGATTGGTTTAATAATCAAAATATATATATATATATATATATATATATATATATATATATATATATATATATATATATATATATATATATATAATTTAGCTGGTCCCGAAGGACCAGCACCCCACTCGTGAGCCTCTTTCACCCACCCCAGCATTTCTCTCCACATTTCACTCTCTACCACCTATTTCTCCCCTTCCCACTACCATCACCCACGAGCAAGTTCTTCCCCCACTTCCTTTTTCTATTGCTTCTTAACAGAAGAAAGCACCACCACCAACTCCTTTCTATTTCTTCCAAGAGAAGGAAAAAAAAAACCCATCACCCCACGAGCAAGCTCTCCCCCCTCTTCCCTCAAGCTCCTCCCAAGCGGCCCCGAACCCCTGGCGCTTCCCCGCCGTCCGAGCACGCCCCAACCCCCGCTCGGCCGGCCGCCCCCGCGCGCACCTCCCGCGCGCCCCGCCAACACTGCCAGACCCCGACCCGACCCCCGGCACCTCCTGCTGCAGGCGTCCGGCGCTTCTTCGGCTAACCCGAGGCCGCGCCCGCTTCCTCGGCCACATCCTGTCGCGATCTGCCCGGCCCCGAGCCCTCTGGTCGGTCGGGTCCGACCGCCCTCGACCGGCACGGCCTCCCGGAGGTCTGGCCCTCTCCGGCTCCTCCGCGATCGGCCAGACCCGTAGCCCCGACCGTGCCCTAGCTGTTCTGCCTCCTCGCGGACCCTTCCCAGCCCGATGTTTCGTTGTCCGGCCTGTTCCTGGCCGCAGCCCGCTGTTTCCGCTTCTCGCGTTCTGTCAGCTCCCTGACCTGCTGTCCTCACTCTCAGTGCTGTCCTGAACCAATTCACGTGAATTATTATTTTCTAATTTTGCATCTGAGAGCTCTAGCCGAGCAACCCAAGGTATAATCCCTGTCCCGCTATTTTTATTATCTTGTCGATGATGAAATGGTCCCCGGTTCCCTTTGGGAATTCGGTTAGCGACGTCGTAATTTTTCGGGACTTTCGGAAAGGTCCCGTGAATTGTTTTGAATTCCCGGAATTTTCGGGAATGGTTTTTGGTATGTTTTAGTTTTCCGGAATTTTCCGAAAAACGTTCTGTGATTTGTGGAATTGGAATCGGACTTCCGAAATTATTTCGGGTCGTCCCGATTATGCTGTGGATTGGTTGTGGATATTTTATATATATATAATGCGGATTTTTTCCTGGTTTGGGACTTGCAGGAATTATCGGCGCCATTTTCCCAGTTTTTTGGGTTGACCAAAAACAGAGGAGATGCTGCTCGATTTTTTCGTAAATCCTGAATTATTTTCAAAATGAATTTAAAATGATTTTCGGAATTTATTCGATATTTGATTTTGGGTGACGACCGCATCGGTCAATGGACCCGGCTAAGTGCAAACGATACCGGCCCCGCCCGGACGTTGAGGCAATTAGCCAAAATGAGGATCAGACCATATCTGAGACTTATGATTTACTTTATTTTTTATATTTAAATTCTGTTTATATTTAATTTCTATTTCAGTTTAGGACTAACGGCAGTTTATCTTATTTCAATTTATGTAAATAAATTGTAATGGGCATAAGCCCAGCTGGCTGGTCTGTGACTGTAATAGCTTAGGTTTTCTATCTTTTCTGGTTTTTCAAGTTTTTGCTATTTAACGATTAAATTGGCAAAAAAGTATTTTTCGTATAAAATTAATTAATATTTTCTCACTTAAAAATTGACCAGTTTATTAATAATTAAAAGTCACATATTTCTCACTAAATAAGAAAAACTAGCTTTGTATTTATATTTATAAAGAATACCGAGTTTTCATAAATAATCTGACAACGACGAGTTTTTCCGAATTCAAAGTTAAAATGATATTTTTCCTCGTATTAATTACAACGCACTAATAATCGCGTTTTGCTTGTGTTAGCAAATTAAAAGATTTAAACTTGACTAGGGAACAGTTAGATATTACAACTAGCCTAGTTAGCATTGACGATTCTTGGTTTCTGAGACAGCTTATCGAATGTAGGATTTCGAGGAAGAGTTCGAACTTTCATCCCGACGTATCAACCTTTCTAGTCCTGTCAAACCTGAGGCAAGTATATTTTGTGTTAGTTTACAATTATTTAGTAATTGTTTTATTGCAAGTTTTAACCATGATACAACACTGAACTCTCTTTGAGAGCATTGACTGTAACTACTGTAACTATTGGGGACTGGGGGAGTAGTGTAATGAGTATGACCATATCCAAACTACTGTAACTACTGTAACTATTGGCTTACCCCTCATACACACGGGGATAAGCTGTACCTTCCTGTAATAAACCCAAGCCGGTTATATTTCATTACCTATTCACATCACAGAACTGTAACTGTTTTAAAACTGTAACTGCTGAAATTGTTGATTTCAAAACTGTTTAAAAGTGCATGATTCTATTATCATTTTAATTGTCAAATTATCATGAATTGTACTTTGCTCCCTCCTGACTGGAGACCCAACATTTTAGGTATCACTGATGAGGCTTTGTTCCGCGATATTTCTCGAGGTCCCAACTAGAAGACGAGGATTTCGAGACTGATGAGCTGTTTGCCTAGAGTTTTCTTTCTTCTTGATGTATGTAGAAAATGGTTTAAGTTGTAACTTTATTTCATTGTAAAAGTTTAATAAAGTTTAAAATTTCTAAATTTTGAGTTGTGGCAATTATAGATGTTGTTGTGGTTACCTGCTAATGGAACAGCTTACTGCCGCCGTCTCAACAAAGATGCAGGCTGAGCATGATCCGGTTCGATCCAATTATTTGGGATCGGGTCGTGACATATTTTTAGTGGTGGCCCATACAGGTCATACAACAACTTAGGAAAACATACCTAGAAACAATTAAAATACTAGAATATTGATTTGTCACAAAATAGGTCCGATTTATATATAAATAAATATTTTTGTTGATTATAGACTAGTAGGCTACCTTGCTTATGTGTGCATCCTAAACCTTCCAGAGAATGACCATTGACAAGACCAAATCCTGCTGGCGATGAGGTGTCATCTCCGGATCATACCCCATCTCCTCAACCAAGTCCAGGGTTTATTCTCTCGCGGCTGACTGACCGTCCTCATAATGCATCCAGTGAAGTTTTCACTACACTGGCGATTCCTACCTTATCTCAAACTGAGTTGCATTTCCTTGGTGGAGTATCCATTTTTGTTGCTCCACCAGTACCAGCAAACACCTTCCAAATAGTTGCCCTATTTCCAGAAATCCTGGAGTTCCAAAAAGCTCAAGATGAAGCCCAGCAGGAACAGATAAATATCATGAGAGAAGACATGAAGAACGTCAATGACGTAGCCTTAGTTATCTCTAACCCAGTTGGAGTAGAACCTCGTCCTAGGAAGGATACCCCTGAATCTAGAAGATATTTTGGGTCCCATCAAGTACTCTACTTTCTGGCAGTCTTGTCGTAAGAGGCTATGGGCTTGTAACTACTGCGAGAGGCCTGGTCATCAGGTCGTTAGTTGCCGCAAGAGATTGGGACAATGTTTGGCATGTGGATCTGCTGAACATCGGATAAAGGACTGCCCCTTATCTTTCCATCAAACCAGAGCTCATATCCCAGCAACACCTGTTAGGCCACAACCTAGGGACCCTCTTCCTATCCAGCAAGCCCTGCCTCTTACAATAAGGCATGATGCATACTCGAGGTTCATAGAAGATGAAGCAGTTGGAGACTGCTCATGCAAGAGCCAGAACCATGAAGAATAGTACCTAGGACTGCTGAATAGCATTATCTATTTTTTGGAAGTTGTAACAGGATGTCCTTAGATCAATTATAAGAGTTTTTGCTGTAATTCTCCACATGAATAAAAAATTCTTAGTTACACCTTTATGGCAGATGTTTTCCCTGATAGTCTTCCCGGATTAGCCCAGATCTAGACATAGGATTCACCACTGACCTAGTCCCCGGCTCTTTCTCTAATTCTAAAGGATGTTACAGAGTCAACCCGAAGGTGGCCAAGAAGATGAAGGGCCAGATCAGTGAAGGCTCTAGGATTTATTCAGGGTGGAACTTCACCTTAGGGAACACCTATCTTGTTTGTGCCCAAGAAGGATGGAACAACGGATGTGCATCGATTACCAGACACTAAAGAACAAGTATTCTCTGCCCGGATCGAGGATCTGTTTGATCTGTTTGTGTGGAGTTAGGGTGTTTCGAAGTTTGACTTAAGATCTGACCACCATCAAATCAAAGTTAGGAAAGAGGACATTTCCAAGACAGCGTTCAAACACCAAGTATGGGTAGTTTTTTTTGGTCATGACGTTGGACTGACAAATGCTCCTGCTGTGTTCATGAATCTCATGAACAGAGTTTTTTATGAGTATTTGAATCAGTTTATCTTCTCCATAGATAACATTATGATATATTCGAAGACTGAAGAAGAGCATGAAGAACATCTGAGGAAAGTTCTGGAGACTTTGAAGAAAAAGAAGTTTTATGGTAAGTTATCTGAACGTGGATTTTCTTTGACAAGGTGGACTTTTGGCCATGTTGTCAAGAGAAGAAATTTCGATGGAAGATAGCTGCTGTTAAAAAGTGGTATACCCCAAGTTCAATTCGGAAGTTTCTTGAACTTGGCTGGCTACTATCAGAAGTTCGTGAAGAATTTCGCTAAGATTGCTGAGCCGATACGAAGTTCACTTGGAAGAATGAAGAGTTCATCTGAACGAAAGATTGCCAGGCGGCATTGTGGAGCTGAAGAAGAGACTTACCACTACACCAATCCTTGCGCTACCCGCAGGAACCTGTGGTTTCTTAATTTTCAGTAATGCCTCTGGAAAAGGACTGGGTTGCGTTCTTCAATAATATGGGAAAGTAATTGCTTACACATATAGGCAACTACAGACTCATGAGAAGAATTATCCCTACACCTAATTTTTGCTGCAATTATCTTTACTTGGAAGCTATGGAAGCATGATTTATTTTTTTATGGAAAGGGAGTGAAAATATATACGGACTATAAAAGTCTGAAATATGTCTTCACTCAGAAAGGGCTGAATGTTAGACTAAGAAGATGGCTGAAGCAGATGAAGGATTTCGACATCAACCTGCAGTACCATTCAGGTAAGGCTAATGTGGTCGCTGATGTACTTGGTCGATACTGATGGCGAAGTTCTTAACCAAGGACCAGCACCTGCTAGAAGACATCGAAAAGTTTGGACTGGAGATTATATTGCCTGGAAATGGAAGGAAGAAGCTGGATGCTGATTCAGTGTTGATGAAGTTGCAAATGAGCTCGAGTCTGATGGACAAAGTCAAGGAGACTCAGTTTCAAGACGAGACACTTTGCAAACTTAGAGATCAAGTGTTGGCAGGAACACTTGAGGGTTTCTCAAATCGCCAATAATGGAGCTCTGAAGAATGGTACGAGGCTTTATGTACTATCTGGCGAACTGGGGAACGAGCTAATGCAAGAAGCGCACCAGTATTCCATACATCCTAGCAAGACGTATTGGGATATGCGTACTATTATTGAGTAGTATGGAATGAAGAAGGATGTATTCAGAATTGAGGTTAGATGTTTTATTTGTTAACAAGTGAAGGCTAGCCGACAGAGACCCGCAGGACTTCTACAGTCGTTGGACATTCCGGACCGGAAGTAGAAGCACATAACGAGGGACTATGTGTCAGGATTGCCTTGATTTCAAGGAGGGAAGAACACCATTCGGATTATTGTGGACCGACTGACTAGTCAGCTCACTTTATGTCCTTCAATGTTGGTTTATCCACTAAGAAGTGGGCAGCATTGTACGAGAGGCACATCTACGGGATTCATGGAGTACCACGGGACGAGCAATCAGAGAGGTCAATCCAGACGCTTGAAGATATATTGAGATTTTGCGTCTTGGAATTAGGAGAGTCTTGGGAAGACCAATTGCATTTGGTGGAGTTCTCTTACAAATAATAGCTGGAATTAGTATGACCCTATTTGAAGCTCTCTATGGACGTCGTTGCCGTACACCACTTGCATGGAACGACGTAGGAGAAAGAGCACTGTTGGGTCCTGAGATGGTAACTGACGCAGTAGAGAATGTGAATGCAAGCTTAGGATTACCCAAGACAGACAGAAGCATTGGATTGGTAGTAGTAGTCGACCGGTGAAGTTGAAGAAGGAGATATCATTTCTGTGAAGTTTTCTCCTACCAGAGGAACAATCAGTTTTGACGGAGCTAGAAATTGAGGCCAGGTACATCAGGCCATTTGAAGTTTAAGACGAGTTGTAAGTAGCGTACCAGTTAGCTCTACCAGCTAATCTTGAGAGTGTGCAACGTCTTCTACGTCCCAGCTCAGTACATTTCGGATCTGAGTCACATTTTGGACAATTCAGAGCTGAAGATTAGACTCAACCTTTCAGTGCCAGAGAAACCAGTTGCAAGCCTAGTCAGAGATGAGAAGAAAATCAGAATTTGAGCCATCACTTAAACTCCTATTCCTTATCTTTTTCGTTCTAAACTTGACTGATGCTGCTAAGTTAGCCTAGTTTTGCAAGCTACCTCTTTAATCAAGCTTGTTCATGACGATATTTTATTGGGTGCACCCACTAATATATTGTCTAATCAGGACCGGTGCATGATGGTCTGATCAACCTCGTGTACTTTGGTTCGCTTTTGTATTTTTTTCTGCATGGATAATATCATAAATGAACTTGTCCCTAAACCATCTCATCCACGACTGCTTTGGAAATTCTTATGGTTGGACCTGAGTTAGGGCGCAGTACCCGTACCTGTTTGTCTTTTCTACCCTACCTTTAATTTCGAGGACGAAATTTTCTAAGGAGGGAAGATTGTGAAACCCATATCTTTTGTTATTAATTAATAATAGTATTTTAGTATTATTATTATTAGTATTTCTAAAATTATTATTATTATTAATAAATATTTTTGGAGTGCAAATAATTTCGAAAATATAATAACATGGCTTTTTGAGTTCAGACCCAGACCCGAGTCCGAACCCAGACCCAGGCCTGAGCCTGAACCCAATCTCTTTTCATTTCCTCTATAATTTCTGATTGGTTTAATAATCAAAGAATAATAATAATAATAAAAATAATTTAGCTGGTCCCGAAGGACCAGCACCCCACTCGTGAGCCTCTTTCACCCACCCCAGCATTTCTCTCCACATTTACTCTCTACCACCTATTTCTCCCCTTCCCACTACCATCACCCACGAGCAAGTTCTTTCCTCCACTTCCTTTTTCCTATTTCTTCTTAACAGAAGAAAGCACCACCACCAACTCCTTTCTATTTCTTCCAAGAGAAGGAAAAAAAAACCCATCACCCCACGAGCAAGCTCTCCCCCCTCTTTGTAGTGGCCCGCTCCGCCCTAGCGGAACGTTGATTCCAAATGGCAAGTACAACGACTCAAACGAGCCGTCGACCCGAAGAGTTGCTTCGTCCCGATGAAGTATCGATACGAATCGATGCAAGACTTGCATTGGCCCGTCAAGATGAATCCAGACTTAGACTTCCAAAGGCGCGCTCGGAGTATCGCTCAGCCGATGCGAACATCGCTAAGGTGGGTGGCTCCGATGAACCCGTCTTTGCTTAGCCTAGACACATAACAATACGGAAACTATCACGAGAATCGATAGGCGATAACATCTTGCATGCTAATAAATGACCCAATGCACCTAGCTAAGGGAATAGTCCCAACTTGTATGCTTGCATAGAATATGAAAGGAACATGGAAAAATATGAGAACTGTCGCCCGCGCTCCATGCTCGTGCTACTGCACAAGCCTACATTTATGCTCCTTATGCGTCCAACAATGAAACAATGAATGGGTTACAACAATGAACGGGAAGACTATCAATATAGTCGTTCCGAGTAGAGTATAGCGACATTAAAAGATTAGGGGACCGATAGGTCGCCAAGACGACTCCCGCACTGGGAGTTGCGTAATGTGTAAAATGAATGAATCAACGAATGAATGAATGAATGAATGAATGAATGAATATGTGAATGAATCGATGAACGAATGAACAAGTGAAAGAAAGAAATCAAAGAAAGAATGAATAATAGATAAGAAGGAGATGAATGGTTAGCGACAGGTATGACGGGCACGTGCATCGGGGCTCGCTACCCGCGCTGTACGGACGCCAACCTGGTCGATAACGTAAGAAGGCTAAGGGTTAGCCTACGGCGGAGACAGCCGTTAAGTTAAAAAGACAAGTTAATACCAAATGGTCGTAGACAAATGGCACGAGCGAGGGGTGGAGTATGCTGTGTCCGTAAAGAAAGGGATTTCGCGGCATGATCAAAGGGGGGATATGCCGGCCTAGGCGGGATCAAAAGTTATGGCTTACGGGCTGCCTGGGTGCGGACTTGGTCACCCGGGGGACGTAAGTGCAGGAGTATTTCAAGATACTAACGGGGTGTGTGCCAGTCCACATCCACGTTAGTTGCAAAATACCACGGCTTGGATGTCCAAAATGGCTTGTCATGCCAGCGACCGGTGCATATAGATTAGGTGGGATTTGCTGGTGGCAATCCACGTGCAAGTCTTTGAATTAAAATCAAAGTAGTCTAATGTTAACTGAATTAAGCTCTCCTGAACAGGCTGGAATGCAACACACCAAATGATCATGAATACTTGTGCTAATGAAGTTAAGAAAACGTCTACGACGCGCTAGGACCCAAGGCAGGAACACGTATATGACACTGAATGCGTACATGAATTATGACTTGGTTTACTATGAACTGTTGTCTAACTTGGTTTACTTGAGCAGGGAAGGCCGGACGGTAAGTATCGGTAAGTCGTGCATGTATTTCCATGCGACACTTGAACTTGGCAACACGGGATAGGTTATGATATATGCCATGAAATTGACCCTAAGGCAAGATTAGAAAGACAATGAATGATAGAGATACACAAAAGTAAATGGAACGTGTTCGGTAATGATAGCATTGTGGGCGAGCTAGCCTCCCCACCAGTGCATAACAATGTACTGATAACCCCACAATCTACTTGCAGGAAGCAGGAGACGTCGGCTGGTGCGGAGCTCCATCGAACGTACTAAGGCGCGGAGCTATCTCTGGGCCTTGGAGCGTTGCAAGGAGCTGGAGCACCGTATACGGGACATAATGTATCGGAACATCGCCATGAAATATTCCATCTTGTAAGCCACTTGGCACGCCTTTTATGTTTCAGAGAGAGAGCTTGAGCGATTTGTAATATCGGCCTACGCCGCTTGTAACTTCTTGAATATCATTAAAGAGTTTGATTTCGTATTCAACTTGTGTCCATTTTCTTTCTGCTGTAAATGGGGACACTCTGTGCGACTCGGTGGCCTAGGAATCAAATCTGCCATTTCTGGACTTGGCCTTGCACGGGCGTAACCTAGGCCCGTGCGGCATCACGCCTTAGCGAGGACGATCGCTCCTACTGGAGCGGGGCGTGACAGATTGGTATCAGAGCACGGCTTTACGTCCTTGGACTTTAAATTAAATTTCTCAGTTTTGAAAGCTCGTCGTTGGAAAAAGAAGTATGCGCTCTCTCTCGAATGTCCCTCGGCATGTTCCATACAATAAGTCTAATTCTTTCAAAAGCTCGTACAAGTACTCGGTTGCACGGGACCGATAGGCGAAGGCCTTTGTGCCACTACGACGGACTTGATAGGCGAAGGCCTTTGTGCCGAACCACGATGGACTTGAGTCGGATGAAAACTAAATGCTAAGAGTTAGCGAACGCGAGGTGTGCTTGAATAAGCTTACGCTGACGATAGCAAATGAGTACACAAGACCGGAGCATAGATCGAACGGGATGGTCATGCACGCAGCCTTTTTGGCTAAGTTGTGCGGAGTATCGCGCACCTAGACCCTTTGGTGCAAAGGAGTTGCGAACGAGAATAAGTGAGCGTGCAAACTTGAATGTAGTCCGTACGGGATGGTTAAGCGGTACAACTTAGTCCGCGTGTCGCGCACCTCGACTCTTGGGTGCAATCGGGTTGCGAGCGATATCAATGTATCGCTCGATCGGGAACGAAGATACACTTTAAGTGTATATCGATAGGAACGCTATCGAGTTAGCGCTTAGGCGCACCCGAAGGATTGACTTGGATTTTGAGGAATAGTGCAAACGACTTAGTGCGTCGATGCAACGCGACTACGCTAGCGATTCGTCGAACGAATCGATAGGATGTCTTAGCGCATGGCACGAACGTGATTGAGGATTAGACCGTATGGCTTGAACCCGAGTGGTGTATGTGATTGGTTCGGAGAAGAATAAGAATGAGTGTTGACGACTAGTCGAGTGGCTCGAATCCGAGTGTTGTATGGATGTTCTTGGAAAATTATTCGAGCAAAAATTGAGGATTCTGAAACACAATGAGTACGTCGACGAGGCGATGCGACCGCACAAAGCCTTAGAACGCGTCACGCTTAGTTGGTTGTGACTTCGAATGTCCCGAACGAGATATCGTTCGGACAACTTGTCAATGGACAACGCAAGTTAGAAAAATGACTCGGAACGATGAATGAAAAATGATTGGTCTTGATCGAGGAAACTTAGAGGATCGCGCGTACAATTTTGGATTGATTCAAATAAATCGTGACTTGAGTTTGGACAACGGCCTTGAAACTAGCTTGGGGAATAGCGATCGAACTTGATCTTAAATATCGAGAAAATTGTGGAATATCCAACTCGGACAATAGCATCAACGCACGACTCGAAATCGGTTGCAAAGGAAGATCGTCAGGTTACGCATATCGTCGATGGTATTGAGGCGTATCAAAGATCGATATACGATAACTCGGTGGTAATCTGACTCGGCGAATGACGATCGTGCAAATGTCATTGTTCCGTTGGATGCTATACTTGGGATATTGAAATGTGTCGAAGAAAAGATAAACTTGGCTTGAGGATTCTTCTAGTTGAATGAATGACTGTCGGACTATCGAGTAGAGATCTTGGCTTGGAGGAAATGGAATGTTTGGATTTGCTTCGTCGATGACCACAACACTGACGTTCTTGTCTTATGCGAGCACAACTTCAGCCTTGCACATGCGTCACGCCGATTAGGGCTATCACTCCGCGTGAGCGCTGGTATGGTGATTCATACATCAGGAGTGATCGGCACTTGCATGGCGTGGCAATTCGTATGCTTCGACTTGTGGTTTGACGCGAAGGGGACTTGAGAATGAATTGGGTGTTTGAAGAATTGAACTTGAGGATTGAGTAGGTACAATCCGCGTATCGAAAATGAGTTAGTCTAAACTCAAACAAGAGTTACGCCCCGATGAGAATGATTATTCTGCGGGAGCGTTGCATGGTGATTCATGAACCACCGTGGATAATCGGACTCATATGAGATTGGGGTGGAACGTATTGTCGAGCTAGATAACCTCGTGATCGAATACATGAATTGGTTAGAATGGATACATGAAGTATGTCGATTGGTGAGTTGAACGGATTTAAATTTGCTACGCTACGCAACGAATGTCTCAAAGCGAACTAGGTGATCGTGTTCGATGTTTAGAAATCTGAGTGACGCGAGCTTGGGTAGAAAATCCCGTATTATCGACTTTGGTTTGACCCTAGGATTGGGGTCAGTGTTGGCCTTATTGTTGGAGAACTATGATTCCAATCCTGACGTTGACTTAGCCTTGAGAATTGGCCTAGCGGTTAGGCGAGACGTCCTGTTGCAAGAGTTAACAATCGAGGGATCGATCTTGAGGATTGGCATGAATTGAAAGAGTGAATCAAGAGTAGGAAACCCTGCTCACAAGACTCGGTTGACATGCATATATTTCAGGGATGCCTGAGTATGTGCACGATGCGACTCGAGTGAGAATGACAAATTCTCTATCATGCGGCTAGGCTGAATGCAGGTATTTTGGGGATGCCTGAAATGCGTGCACGATCCGGCCAAGTGGTACGATGAGTTCTAGCACGACTTGGGGAGTGAATGAGTGTCACGAACGTGAAATCATGCTAGTAAAAGTTGGTACAACGAATTGAACCATTGTTAGAAGGACATACTCGACGATAATGCCGTAATTGGTCTTGAATCGGACGGAAATCGCATAGACTTGGTCGACCCCCCTAAGAAGAAATCATACTGATTTCATGGACAAGCACGCTTGAGAAGCGAACCAGGTTATCTCGATGACTGAGATAAATGAAAGTGAGTTTGCCTTAGCCTACGACCCTCGCATTTGACGAATTACAACATGGCTCGTACGGCCATTCCAGTCCCATGACCCGAAGAAATAGAAACCAATACGAAGAAACGCTTGAATTGAATAAGTAATAACAAGTCTAAAATGAACGAGAAGTAATTCAATAAAATCGACCAAACGTATGCGACACGAAACTTAGAAAGGAACCGAGTGTCGTTCGATACCATCGAACGAATACGCTTAGAAAAGTGTCTAAGGTATGCACACGACATGAGTCAAAGAACGGTAGGATGACCTGCACTCAGGAAGTTTCGAGGACGAGACTTGTTTTGAGTGGTGTATTATGTAGTGACCCGCTCTGCCCTAGCGGAACGCCGATTCCAAACGGCAAGTGCAACGACTCAAACGAGCCGTCGACCCGAAGAGTTGCTTCATCCCGATGAAGTATCGATGCGAATCGATGCAAGACTTGCATTGGCCCGTCAAGATGAATCCAGACTTAGACTTCCAAAGGTGTGCTCGGAGGCCAGTACAGCAGTTTCAGCAGCAGGGCCGTGCACCTTTCCAGCAGGTGCAACACCAGCATCAGAGGGGGCAGCAGGCACCCAGGCAGCAGACTGTTAGTTGTACCTTCTGCAAGAAGCCTGGGCACAAGTGGAACGAGTGCAGGAAGAGGCTCGGGAGATGCTTGATGTGTGGGTCAGCGGACCATCAGATGCGAGAGTGTCCAGTTGCGTCAATGCATCCGGTACCAGGAGGAGGAGGAGCTGGGGCAGCCAAGGCTCCAGCAGGTCAGCAGCGGGGGCCAGCCCTGCAGACCCAGTAGCAGAGGTATCTTCAGCATCAGCAGCAGCAGGCCCGAGGTGGGTATCAGGGGCGAGCTTTCGCCATGGGAGCCGAGGATGCTGAGGTCGTCGGAGAGCTGATAGCAGGTTCGGTTCTTCTCGCCTCGACTCCAGCATATGCATTGTTTGATTCTGGGGCTTCCCACAGCTTTCTGTCTGTATCTTATGCTATTAGACACAGTCTGGATTCTGAATCATTGCCTAGGACCTGCAAGATCACGACTGGGGGTGGGGTCATCCTCGTGAGTGATGTTTGCAGAAGGCGGAGTGGTAGATTGGGAGGCCGTGAGTTGGGAGTGAGTCTACTCGTCATGCCATTGTCGAACTACGACATTGTACTAGGTATGGACTGGATGGGTAGACACCACGCCTGTATTGATTGTCGCGGGGGTAGAGTTGTGTTTGGGGCACCAGGAGAGCCGAAGTTTGAGTATTCCAGGCAGAAGGCAGAGCAGGATAGTGGCGTCTTCTGTGGAGCTTCAGTTGAGGAGAAGGTGCCTCCGTATCCCTTGATCGCGGAGTTTATGGATGTGTTTCCAGAGGAGTTACCGGGGCTTCCACCGGACAGAGATGTGGAGTTCTCGATAGACTTGGTTCCCGGTGCGGAACCGATATCTCAGCATATCTATCGAGTGAACAACAGCGAGTTAGTGGAGCTGAAGAAGCAGGGTGGATGAGCTGCAGGACAAGGGATTCATCCGATCTAGTTTCTCACCTTGGGGTGCACCGGTACTCTTCGTACCGAAGAAGGATGGGTCTGTACAAATGTGTATCGACTACAGGGCACTTAACAACCTGACGATCAAGAACAGATACCCACTGCCGCGGATCGATGATTTGTTTGATCAGTTGAGCGGAGCTCGGGTGTTCTCCAAGATTGATTTGAGGTCAGGCTATCACCAGGTGAAAGTGAAGAGGGAGGATATTCCCAAGACCACTTTCAGGACGCGGTACGGGCAGTTCGAGTTTCTGGTTATGCCGTTTGGGCTAACCAATGCTCCAGTAGTGTTTATGAACTTAATGAACAAGGTGTTCCACCAGTACTTGGACAAGTTTATGGTGGTGTTCATTGATGATATCTTGGTGTATTCCAAGTCAGAGGAGGAGCATGAGGAGCATCTGCGGATAGTGCTGGAGACTCTCAGGCGAGAGCAGCTTTATGGGAAACTCTCCAAGTGTGAGTTTTTCTTGGACCGGATGGACTTCTTGGGGCATGTGGTGACTGGAGATGGTATCTCAGTTGACCCCAAGAAGATTGTGGCATTTGAGGCTTGGGCAGCGCCGACTTCAGTGGCAGAGATCAGGAGTTTCCTGGGGCTGGCAGGATACTATAGAAGATTTGTGCAGGATTTCTTCCGGGTTGCAGAGCCGTTGACACGGTTGACCCGGAAGGATACTGAGTATGTTTGGTCAGAGGAGTGTCAGGCAGCTTTTGATGAGTTGAAGAAGCAGCTTACAATGGCTCCGATTCTGACGTTGCCTTCAGGATCAGGTGGTTTCACTATCTATAGTGATGCTTCAGGGAAGGGGCTGGGTTGTGTCTTGCAGCAGCATGGGAAGGTGATTGCCTATGCTTCCAGGCAATTACGTCCCCATGAGAAGAACTACCCTACCCATGACCTGGAGCTGGCGGCGGTGATTTTTGTTTTGAAGTTATGGAAGCACTATCTGTATGGCGAGAGGGTGGAGATCTTCACAGACCACAAGAGCTTGAAGTATGTGTTCACTCAGAAGGAGTTGAACATGAGGCAGCGCAGGTGGCTTGAGCTGATGAAGGACTTTGATATCGCACTCCAGTATCACCCGGGGAAGGCCAACGTGGTTGCCGATGCCTTGAGTAGGTATCCGACAGCCATGTGTTTAACCATGGATCGGCACTTGGTGGCAGACTTGGAGAGTCTTAAGATTGAAGTGATCGTGCCCGGAGTGCAGATGCAGTTATGGGGCCTGCAGATACAGTCAGATTTGATGGACAGGATCAAGGCAACACAGTTTGATGATGTGGCTCTGCGGAGTATCCGAGAGCAGATCCGTATGGGAGTACAGGATATTGAGTTCTCTCTTACAGAGGATGGTGCCCTGAGGCACAGTGCCAGGTTATGTGTGCCTAGTGGGGAGCTCAGAGAGCAGATTATGCAGGAGGCTCACAGGTCGCAGTACTCTGTACATCCTGGTGCCAACAAGATGTATAGGGATCTGCGAGAGCATGTCTGGTGGTACGGGATGAAGAGGGAGGTGTCCCATTTCGTAGCTAGATGCTTGATCTGTCAGCAGGTCAAGGCTGAGAGACAGAGGCCCGGAGGATTATTGCAGCCGCTGCCCATTCCAGAGTGGAAGTAGGGAGCATATTACCATGGACTTTGTATCAAGATTGCCCCGTACACCAGGAGGGAAAGACGCGATTTGGGTCATCGTTGATAGGTTGACCAAATCGGCCCACTTCTTGCCATTCAAGGTGGGTACGTCTACAGAGAGGCTGGCGGAGTTATATATGAGGCAGATAGTCAGGATTCACGGAGTTCCCAGTCAGCATAGTCTCAGATCGGGATAGCCGCTTTACTTCCCATTTCTGGAGGATTCTGCAGACTAGCTTGGGCACTCAGCTCAAGTTCAGTACTGCTATACCACCCCCAGACGGACGGACAGGTCAGAGAGGACTATTCATACCCTTGAGGATATGCTGCGGACGTGCGTCCTAGATTTTGGAGGTTCCTGGGAGGATCACCTGCATTTGGTAGAGTTTGCTTACAACAACAGTTTTCAGGCCAGCATTGAGATGTCACCGTTTGAGGCTCTGTACGGGCGTAGGTGTCGTACACCCTTATCTTGGGATGACGTTGGAGAGCGAGCTTTACTGGGACCAGAGATGTTGTTGACGCAGGCGAGAAGGTGAAGCTCATCAGGGACAGACTTCGCGTGGTACAGGACAGACATCGGTACTGGGCCGACAGCCACCGGAGGCCGCTGGAGTTTGAGGTACAGATATAGAGTAGGATTAGAATTAGGTTGTATTTAGTTTTGTTTGATTGATTGTGTTTGATTTTTAGTAACTTGAGACCTTGCTTGTGATTAGGTTGGAGACATGGTTTTTCTGCGGATATCTCCGACTCGTGGTACGATATGTTTCGGTGGAGGTAGGAAGCTTAGCCCGCGCTTCATCGGCCCGTTGGTTATCAGCGGGAGAGTCGGTGACGTGGCATACAGGCTAGACTTGCCACCTGCACTAGTGGGCGTCCACAACGTATTTCCTGTATCACAGCTGAGACGGTACGTGGCTGACCCTAGCCATGTGCTCGATCACTCGGAGATAGAGGTTGGACCTACTCTCAGTTATCCAGAGCAGCCTGTGGAGATCCTGGATCGCCGAGAGAAGGTATTGAGGAACCAGGTGATACCCTTGGTACGCATCGCATGGAGGCATCATTCTCCAGGAGAGTCTACCTGGGAGCGGGAGGATGAGATGCGCGAGCGGTACCCCTATCTTTTTGGACCTTGAGGTATACTTTTCTATCCTTCCTAGCAGCTAGTTTCGTCTTTTAATTTCGAGGACAAAATTTTTTAAGGGGGGTAGATTTGTCACTGCCACTTTTCTAGCTTAAGGGTATTTTGGTCATATTCAAATTTTGGAATTATTTTAGGATTATTATATTTAATTATAATTAATGTGATTTTAGATGATTTTTAGTGAATTGTTTGGTGCTAGTTTTAGACTGTGACCCATGTGGACTAGGAGACTGTCCTATTGGCCAACCTAGGTCCAGACACCTTGGTTAGGTTAAGAAACCCTAGTGTGACTTAAATTAGTCATTTCAAGTTAGTTAGAATTGGTTTGGGGCTAATCGGATTTAGTTTGGTCTAAGAATGGCTTGTGAAGTCACAAGTCATAACCATGACTTAACTAGTTAGGACTCAACCAACTAGCTAAAACCCTAACCCTAGGGCCTATGGCCGGCCATATGACAGCCCCCTTCCCTATTTATATCCTCCCAAATTTTAGGGCTAGCCTCTTTCTCTTAGTGTTCATCAAGTTTTGAGAAAGGGGTAAGTTCCATCTTCATAAATTCCTAATAAATTCAAATTAAGTCCTTTTTCCTTCAAACAAATTCCTATAGGTTCTAAATCTTGTGCTCTTGCTGTTGGAAATAAGTTTTGACAGGGAGCAAACAATTTGGGGAGTTTTTGGTGCTTGGGAGATCCTCTTCTTTGGAGCTTTGGACACCTATAGGTATAATCCCTATTAATGCCTCTAAATTCCTTGTAAAAACCATTTTTAGGGTCCCCTAGTCCTCACCCAACTGTAGGGAAAGCCAACCCTAAGTTTTGGTCTCGCTTCGTGTCCGTGTCGGACACGTATCAGAGATCTAGTATAGGTGCTCGACAAAATGTCCCAAAGGACTGTTCGATCGAGTTTTTCTATTCTATTTGAATAGAAAGTTAGATCTAGGTGTCATCTAGGGTTTCCCAGTGTCCTGTGATGGTTTGTGAGTCGTGTCATGTCGTGGGGACACGGGAACACGCGTGTGCGGGCGTGCGCGCGCGGCACTGTAGCTCCCCTGCTACTCGGGGGCTACTGCGCACTGGACACGCGTCGTGGACACGAGAAAATTAGTCTGTGGTTAGGGGCAATGTCTGACACGAGGCTCGTCAAGTTTCATGAGTCCTCGTGTCGTGTCGGACACGTTCTTTGATGTGCACGGGGAATGGCTTTGTGCGTGCGTGTGCAGTGTGTGTTGGGTTGTTTAAATCATTTTTAAATGACTGTTAAATGATGTTTAATGCCTAATTAGATCCTAATGATCATGTTTAAATCTCTGTACACTATGCTATTTAATTTGTTTGGGGTTTGAGTGATGTTTGATTCGAATGTGGGTTGGTCCATGGGATTGTTCTGATACTTCAAGATACTGTTGATTGCCAGTTTTGGTTTCCAAACCAGTTAATGTTCCTTGCTATGTTGCCATGTTTTAATTAATTTTTGATTCCTATACATTGCATATCATGTTAATTAGGTGAATGGTTATTGAATTGAGATTGGTATGATGCGTAGGACGGAATTTAGTATCTAGTTTAAGTCCAAAATTAGGACTTAATGTTCCTGTGATAGGAACTGAGTTCATGTGATTATTAACCAATTTGATTATGATTCATAACCTGTGTTTAAGTCCTAACAAAATCTAGGAACTAATGTGTTCACTATCTTTTCTTTTAAAACTGATTTTTCCTGTTTAATGTGAACTGATTCCCTCTTCATCAATTTCAAATATTGTTCCTGTTGAACCTGGGAATTAAATTCCTTTGCCCCATGATTCTTTTGTTTACTGTTAACTTGAGTATAGGTTTAAACCCATTTGTTAGGCTATACATGATTCCCTTCATCTATTACCTGATTATTAACTGTTAACTAATGTTAAATGCTGGGTTGGGGATGGCCCTGTTTTCATGTAAAACCAATTCCCTATTTAGAGTAAGTTGCCAACCTAGGAATGCAATGTGGTATTCTGTTCAAAACCTGGGAACAATGGTGTTCCAGTTTTCCTTTCAATTGAGCTTCACAGTAAACTGAAATTAGTGTGTTCCAGTTAAACAAGATTGAGTGTTTCCAGTTTTTCTATTCTTGAAGTATTTCCAGTTTTCTTCCCATTCATTGAACTGTCAGTTGGTTGCCCTCCCTTTATTGACTGATTTGATTAATGTTAACTGTTTAAGCAAAACCTGTGAATAACAATGCCCAGTTTTCATTCCTTGTTTTCCTACATAATGCTAAACCTGTAAACTGGTATTGGATTGAGGAGGATAACAGTTCTTGTTTGGACTGATGGTTACTATCATTACATTCCCTGTTTTCCAGTTTTGTTCCTTAAATAACTTCATGAATAGTTCATTATACATTACTTCCCTGTTATCCAGTTCATGGCCAAACTTAAATGTGTAAGCAAATGCAATTGATTCCTTCCCTTTCCTGTCAATGCACACACTTAACACATGTTTGAGACATTCCACACACCCTTGTATCAATGCACACACCATACACTTGTATTACCCCTCTTGTATACATATATAATAATGATACATGGTTGTAGTGATAATTAGTTTCCTATATATATGTATTAGATATAGGTAAAATGTGTGAATGTATATATGTATATATATGGTACTTGTGGGTTGATTTTATATATATATGGGTTAAGTGTATTATGTGATATGGGTTATAGAGTGGGATAGATGTCCTAATAGGCTATTAGGCATAGTATAACCTAGAGTAGACTTGTTAGAACCTAGAATGGGTCAGTGAGACTTAGATTTGACTCAGTTTGACTCTAGGTTGACCAGAGTTGACCAAGAGTTGACTTTGATCTAGATTGACCTAGTTTCATGTAGAATGTATTAGTTTGCATCGTATTGTCATTTTAGACTCATAGTGGCTCGTACTGTTCTATAGGAGACAGACACCCCTCCTCGGACAGTATACCTTCTTCAGATTCTTGGGATACAGGTGAGTACATTCTCTGTTCATTTCATATCCTGCATTAGGAGTATATTTCCTGCTGTACATTACTATATATGATGCTGACACGTTGGAAAACACGGATTAGTACTATATGGATCTTGTTCTGCGATGTTATCCCCTTAGCGGATACATCGGGTATTCGTGTTCGTGTACTTTATCATGAGCATCGTGTACTCCTTGTGTTCGTGCTTTTCGTGTGCAAAATCGTGTGAAATCGTGTATACTCATGTGCTCACATGATCTCGTGTGCGACTATACTTCGTGTGCAATAACATATCAAGCTGGATCCTTGTGTATTGATTGGGGCGGGGGAGTAGAAGTGGTTATGTAATCAATCTAGTAGATTACTCGTGTACAACCTCTGTAGATTACTCGTGTACAATATCGTGCCGTTTACATAACCATCTTGTGCTCTGAATCACGACACTGCTAGTTCCTTATATACAGTAGCTATTTATTTACAGCTCTTCCTGTTTATCATGATATTCCTTCAGTTTCTTGTGTTTTACTCTATAGCATAATTATAAATCCTGACCTGCTATGACTTGTTGAGATGTACTGTACTCGCTCCTGTCCTGACTGGACCTGTTGAAATATTACAGAGGACGAGGCTGAGGTGCTCTGCCCTACATACTACGGTGCCACACTAGATGAGTGCCTGGACTTGGACCAGCAGCAGGACCCTCTAGAAGTAGACGACTCTCCTTTATATTAGGCTTGTCTTTTCATTTGGATTACTGTACTTGGATTTGGAGATTTGGGGCATGTATATATTTCTAGACACTTAGAATTCTGATTGTATCTCTGTGATGTTTCCTGAATATTTATCATCTTTTATTATCTTTCTGTCTTCCTGTTCTACCTTAGATGTGATTGAGACTGTATTGTTATGTGGCCTCCATTTGGAGCGTATATACTGTACAGGTACCCTTTGTGTTATTAGTCATTGACCTAAGACAGCGTTCTACCGCCGACACTGCGGCGTAGGCTGGACGTACCCACGTCTCGTGCCCTTACTCTAGGGTGCGGGTCGTGACACCTTATGCGTCCAACAATGAAACAATGAATGGGTTACAACAATGAACGGGAAGACTATCAATATAGTCGTTACGAGTAGAGTATAGCGACATTGAAAGATTAGGGGACCGATAGGTCGCCAAGGCGACTCCCGCACTAGGAGTTGCGTAATGTGTAAAATGAATGAATCAACGAATGAATGAATGAATGAATGAATGAATGAATGAATGAATGAATATGTGAATGAATCGATGAACGAATGAACAAGTGAAAGAAAGAAATCAAAGAAAGAATAAATAAAAGATAAGAAGGAGATGAATGGTTAGCGACAGGTGTGACGGGCACGTGCATCGGGGATCGCTACCCGCGCTGCACGGACGCCAATCTGGTCGATAACGTAAGAAGGTAAGGGTTAGCCTACGGCGGAGACAGTCGTTAAGTTAAAAAGACAAGTTAATATGAAATGGTCGTGGACAAACGGTACGAGCGAGGGGTGGCGTATGCTGTGTCCGTAAAGAAAGGGATTCCGCGGCATGATCAAAGGGGGGATATACCGGCCTAGGCGGGATCAAAAGTTATGGCTTACGGGCTGCCTGGGTGCGGACTTGGTCACCCGGGGGACGTAAGTGCAGGAGTATTTCAAGATACTAACGGGGTGTGTGCCAGTCCACATCCACGTTAGTTGCAAAATACCACAACTTGGATGTCCTAAATGGCTTGTCATGTCAGCGACCGGTGTATATAGATTAGGTGGGCTTTGCTGGTGGCAATCCACGTGCAAGTCATTGCATTGAAATCAAAGTAGTCTAATGTTAACTGAATTAAGCTCTCCTAAACAGGCTGGAATACAACACACCAAATGATCATGAATACTTATGCTAATGAAGTTAAGAAAACGTCTACGACGCGCTAGGACCCGAGGTAGGAACACGTACATGACACTGAATGCGTACATGAATCATGACTTGGTTTACATATGAACTGTTGTCTAACTTGGTTTACTTGAGCAGGAAAGGCCGGGCGGTAAGTATCGGTAAGTCGTGCATGTATTTCCATGCGACACTTGAACTTGGCAACACGGGATAGGTTATGATATATGCCATGAAATTGACCCTAAGGCAAGATTAGAAAGACAATGAATGATAGAGATGCACAAAAGTAAATGGAACGTGTTTGGTAATGATAGCATTGTAGGCGAGCTAGCCTTCCCACCAGTGCATAACAATGTACTGATAACCCCACAGTCTACTTGCAGGAAACAGGAGACGCCGGCGGGTGCAGAGCTTCCATCGAACGTGCTAAGGCGCGGAGCTATCTCTGGGCCTTGGAGCGTTGCAAGGAGCTGGAGCATCGTATACGGGACATAATGTATTAGAACATTGCCATGAATCATTCCATCTTGTAAGCCACTTGGCACGCCTTTTATGTTTCAGAGAGAGAGAGCTTGAGCGATTTGTAATATCGGCCTAGCGCCGCTTGTAACTTCTTGAATATCAATAAAGAGTTTGATTTTGTATTCAACTTGTTTCCATTTTCTTTCCGCTGCAAATGGGGACACTCTGTGCGACTCGGTGGCCTAGGAATCAAATCGGTCGTTTCTGGACTTGGCCTTGCACGGGCGCAACCTAGCCTAGTTAGAGATTGCAACTAGCCTAGTTAGCATTGACGATTCTTGGTTTCTGAGACAGCTTATCGAATGTAGGATTTTGAGGAAGAGTTCGAACTTTCATCCCGACGTATCAACCTTTCTAGTCCAGTCAAACCTGAGGCAAGTACATTTTGTGTTAGTTTACAATTATTTAGTAATTATTTTATTGCAAATTTAAACCACGATATAACACGGAACTCTTTTTGAGAGCATTGAGTGTAACTACTGTAACTATTGGGGACTAGGGGAGTAGTGTAATGAGTATGACCATATCCAAACTACTGTAACTATTGGCTTACCCCTCATACATACGGGGATAAGCTGTACCTTCCTGTAACAAACCCAAGCCGGTCATATTTTATTACCTACTCACATCACAGAACTGTAACTATTTTAAAACTGTAACTGGTGAAATTGTTGATTTCAAAACTGTTTAAAAGTGCATGATTCTATTATCATTTCAATTGTCAAATTAGCATGAATTGTACTTTGCTCCCTCCTGACTGGAGACCCAACATTTTAGGTATCACTGATGAGGCTTTGTTCCGCGATATTTTCCGAGGTCCCAACTAGAAGACGAGGATTTCGAGACTGATGAGCTGTTTGCCTAGAGTTTTCTTTTCTTCTTGATGTATGTAGAAAATGGTTTAAGTTGTAACTTTCATTTCATTGTAAAAGTTTAATAAAGTTTAAAATTTCTGAATTTTGAGTTGTGGCAATTATAGATGTTGTTGTGGTTACCTGCTAATGGAACAGCTTACTGCCGCCGTCTCAATAACGGTGCAGGCTGGGCATGATCCGGTTCGACCCAATTATTTGGGATCGGGTTGTGACACAGGCTATCCTAGCTAATTGGACTATTCTGAGATCATTGGCATTGTCTACTTCAGCATCCGGAGACTATTTTATGTATTTTGACTATTGTGGCACATTAAGTGGTACAGATTGTCGGTTTCACCAACAGAGGACCACAGACGAGTATAGTTTATTGTTTGTTTTCAGTATTGATCTTTACTATGCATTAGTGTTTAGTCGATAAATATGTGATTTCAGTTTTATGTGATTTTGTTCTTTGTTGTGTCGGGAGATAAAGTACCAACGATGTGTGATCTGACCTTAGACAGTGTAGACAGTGATTTATTATTGCAAAGTTGACAGTGTAGACCGTGATCGCTATTGCATTTATATCTTATAGACCGTGTAGATCGTGATTATTATTATTGTATTTAAACTATGTAGATCGTGATTACTATTTTGTAGATAGTGTTTCTTTATTGCAATATTTTCTGTAGACCGTGTAAGTGTAGACCGTGTAACTTTAGACAGTGTAGACAGTGTAGACAGTGTAACTTTAGACAGTGTAGACAGTGTCGTATAATTATCCCGAGACCGATCACATATCAAAGGTAAGTCCGTCAGTCGGTGAGTGTTGTCTTTGTATTTATTTACTGGTTTCCTTATTTAGTTTTATTCGTCTTTTGTTTTATTTTATGGATCATATGTTAGTCATTTTCATATATTGAAACTGCATTCAGTGAATTGTGCTCATTATATTCCTGACTGGAAAATAATATTTTTTAGGTTAGCCGTGGATTCACTTAGCTTGGGGAGTGATGGGTGTACTTACAGACGAAAAGCCTAGAGACTAGTTAGATAGATGAGTTGTAGTCATTGTACAAGTTTATATTTTTCTGCAAATATAAATCTTGTGAATGTTGTAAATTAAATTAGTTTTGTGAATGAGCATTATTTGTGATTTTGATCTTCATGGCCGTGACAGCGATCTACCGTCGACACTGCGATGTTGGCTGGCTTGGACACGTCTCGTATCCGTTAAAAAAATGGATCCGGTCGTGACAAGTTTTTGTGGTGGCCCATGCAGGTTTGTCTTCGCAAATCATGCGAACTCGTGATAGTACTTAAGTTAGTTGTACTATTGCGAGCCTGCGACTAGAACATGCTTATTCACGAACAAGGATTAATTTAATTTAAGAGAGACTTGGATTAGGAGTCCCTTATACAAATTACCGATGGGTAGTCTAGGCCATGCAATATAGATGAGGAGTTATTAATTTTGGTAGTTTGTCATATCTCCATAAGTATATTATTTCCTCGAGATAGGATGATATGATCCAATGTGGATAGACTATTCGCTTGGTGAGACAGGGCTTCACAGAGATAATGATCTAACCTTGGTAAATGATGCACTTCCTTCTCCTTGCCCTTTGGATATCATCCTCACATCTTAGTCAAATTGCTTATTTAGTTCCTATTTTTGCCTTAAGAATTATTATTTTTATCCATAGATGAACTTCAAGTTAGTTTCGATTCAAGTTTTTTCTCAAAGGCTTGAATACACATGGAATAGTTAGAATGATTGTATTTCTTTTGTCCTCAGTTATTTCTCCCTGTTCAATCCTTTATTTTAAGGGTTGTGACTGATAGGACAAATGCTTACGCTTTATTTCATAGTTAATTTGTTTGAATCTATAGAAGCCCATGAAGTTTTACAGATATAGTTAAAAGTAGTTGACTCATAATGGCAGGACAGCAGCGCACTGTCGCCATTTATTTGAATTATGGAGAGTATGGACTCACTGCAGCCAGCAGCGCACTGGCGAGACACGACCCTAGAGTTGCAATTTTTTAGGAAATTATAGGTTATAGAATATTTTTAAAACTATGGCTAGTGGTTGTCACGACCCGCACCCGCTAAAAGGGCACGTGACGCGACAACGCCCAGCCCTCACCGGAAAAAACGGCGTGGAACGCTGTGTATTTTCTAGTCTGACAACAGTTTATATATATAACAAAACTCATCGAGTATAAGGTCAACTCCGAACGGAGGACAAGCAATGAATATATATATAAGTGCTCAATCACAACTCTAAGATGAATAGTAAAGACTGAAAGATAAAGACAACAAGACAATAATATATAACCTGTCAAGTCCAGATACAAATAATATACAAGTCCAGTCTCTAATACAGTCCAATGTAATACAGACTCAAAAGTAATACAGTCTCAAAAGTAACTGGAGACAAAGTCCAGTACAAAGACCTACTCTAACTAAACAAGTGGTATGGTCTCGTCAGGCGGAGCACGCCCTGCGGGACCAGCTCTAGGCCCACTACGTCGTCCGGACCGTAGTAACCAGCTCTAGGCCCAACGTCGTCCGGACGTAGTAAGTACAGCAGTCTCCCTCGTCGGCATCTGTAATTTTATCAACAGTCCAATCAGGATGGAACGAGTACATATATCTTTATAGATCTCAAGATAGAATAAAAGCTACAAGACTGTAAATAGAGCATATACAATGAATCATGGAGTGTACATGTATGTATCATGCATGGTAAGCTGTAGAGCTAAGCTAGAACAAGAAAGTAGAACTGTAATCATGGCATGTACACAAGTCAAGGTAAGCC